>WEKX01001800.1:0-24560 GCA_013390025.1 Pitta sordida | reverse complement strand
AGGCAAAGTGTGCATTGAGTATTTCTGCTTTCTCCTCGTCTTTGGTTACTATATTGCCCTCTGCATCCAATAGGGAGTGTAGGCTGTTACTGCCTTTCTTTTTACTGGTAATGTACTTATAGAAACTTTTCTTGTTGTCCTTGACAGAGACAGCTAGGTTGAGCTCTATCTGGGCTTTCGCCTCTCTGGTTTTCCTCCTGCACCGCTTAACAGCTTCCTTAAACAGACTCTGACTCACCTCCCCTTTTTTCCAAAGGTTGTACATCCTCTTTTTCTCCCCCAGCTCCTTCAGGAGCTCTTTGCTCATCCAGACTGGCCATCTGCCCCTCCGACTAACTTTTCAGCACATTGGGACCGTCTGCTTTGTATGACTCACCTACTGAATATTGTATAACTCTGTAGCATATAAGGCACTGCCAAAACCAGTAAGGGAAGCAAGTTTTTGGAGGATTGCTTGCTTCAAACGCTGCTAATAAACATACCTATCTCATAACTCTTATGGGCTACAGGGTTTTTTCTGGAAGTCAGTAGTTTACCTCAAGATGTTCCATAGAATTTTCCCAACAGTTTCCTTCCCTGTTTAGATTCTTTCTGTTATAATTGCTTAGCACTAAACATGAATCAAACAGTAAACAGTATGCAGGAAAATACTTGAGTTGCAGACAGTCTAGTTTCACTTGTCTGATCCTAATTTAAGATTCCTCATGGATCTGAAATTACATACAGGTGTCAGCCATTCCCCATCAAAGACTGTGAGAGAACTGCTTTAAAGAAAACAGTAAAAAAATTAAAAACAATGAAGTAATTTCTAAGATAGTGATAGGCAGATTGCTTGCTCTGGTCAAGAACTCCCATCCTCACCCTCACTACAGACATGATTTGAACTCTGAAACTTTAAAACTTAGTTTGACTAACTGATACATATAGACGTTCCTTTATATTTTTTATTTTCACTTCTTGAATTATTCTGAAAGCAGAACATGAGAAATACAGAAAAATATATTTTTCTATTTCTTAAGAGGCCCAAGGCAGAAGAGAAAAGAGATATGCACAAAACCTCATAAATTTTGAGATGAAGTCACACATTCATAAAATATCTCTAAACAGTTGTGCTATTTCAAAATTCAATCTTCGTATATTGGGGTTGTATATGAGTCTGAATTTAAAAAATTAAACTTTTCTAGAGGTTTCAGTGAACTTTGTGAGCTCATCATTGTGGTTTAAGCTGGGCAAACCAAAAGAACTTTCCACCTGTCTCAAGTTAGACATGAGCTCTTACTTGCCTTCTGCAGAAACACTTGTTATTTAACGAAACATAGATGCAACATAATTAACCACTACAGGAAAAAGTTAGACTCCATGAAACAATTTCCCCCTGCCTTATTTTTGTAGTTGTTGATTGGAGGAGACCTTCCTGTTATCTACCTAGATGGTATTTTGGTAAGTGAAGAGAAGAAAAATTAACAGACACCAGATGAGTGGAAAAACGGAAGTATATATATGTATTGCTTTTGCCTGCTGTCTAGGGTTAAGACAATATCTGCCAGGGAAGGTGGGAACTTTCCTGGAGTAGAAACTCCATTTTACTATACTCTTTGAATCAAAAGACTTTCAGTAAAAAATGTAGGAAAAGGAACTAGCAATTATTTACTAAAATATATAGAACAAAATAGAACAAACAGTAATACAAGAGTAACAAGAAATATCACCTCAAGAAACACTACCCCCGGTCTCCAGGTATTTTTTTCTTGGTGTGGTTACAGCTGTGGGGGAAATGGGCAGGTCCTGTGGACTCACCACACACACTTAGATGTTCCACTGGATTTGCTGCTGAGATGGGTGAACCACTTATCCAATACAGGAACAGTGGGAGATGGGGAGGGACAGACGGGTTGGCTCCTAGTGAGGACCAATGTGAGTCTCTCTCTAGGGCTGCTGTGAAGCCTATGTGGACACAGGAGCTGAGTCGGGCAAGACAGCAATAGCAGCAGATGCAATTTGATCACAGGACAGTAGTCAGGACCTCTCCACCTTTTGCCAGGGTGAGAGGAGACCTCTCCACTATTTGAAGGGAGTCGAGAGAAAGAGCATCAGTGAGACAGTGCCAGTGCCCTCTCCCAGGGGTTGCCACCGAAACCAGAGAGAGCTGGCTGGTCAACCACAGAGTTTTTATTGTCCAAGGTGAAAATGGAGAAAAGGCAGGCATACTCTACTCCCCAGCCCTCTTGTCCTCAGCCCTCAGAAGTGTTGCCCCTTCTCCCATACAGCCCTCCTAGAGCAGGGAATCTCCCTGCTTCCCTGATGATCAAAAGCCTTTTAACTCTCAGGGCTAAAAACAATGCCCCTACCCCTGAGGAATTATGCTTTTATCTTAGTGGGTTAGCTTTTCCCCTTCTTAGTTTTGCCAGCATTGCATGGTGGTAATGAGAAAATTTCACCAAAAGAAATCTAACCCACAACATTATCCAGCCCAAATTATCCCATACCAACATGCTGCAATGAGCCGCTGGAACTCGAGGGGGAATGGGTCTGGGCAGGCTACAGGAGTCATGAAATCTGTTAAGATACCAAACCCATGAATATTCAGTTGTGCCTCATCCGTAGCCATGACCCCCTCCACTAATAAGCTCTAGGGGAAGGTCTCAGGAGTCCCGCGTGCCCTGTTGAGCCTCAGGAAATGGATAGAAATTCCTTCTGCCTGTTCCTGGCTGCAAAATTCTTGTTTTTTGGCCATGCCAGCCCAAGCCTGGTCCCAGGGGCAGTGCACAGCTTGGCATGGTGCCTGATGGTCCCAGAAACAGGGGCTGGCACAATGCCACACACACAACCCCCTGCCATGCCCATAAGAGGTGCTGTGGCCCCGTTGCTTCCCCTTCCCCTTAAAGGGTGAAAATGGACAATGTTTGGAAACTACAGGAGGCGGAGGGAGCAGGCTTGGCTCAGCTCGGCAGTGCAGTGCGTGCAGGCTTCTGCCCGCCCTGGTCTTCTGCCCCCACCTGCTGACCCGGGGGATGGGAGAAAGGTGCCTCCCACTCTCATGCACAGACACAGACAATGGCAGTCCTGCCTTGCAGTCTGGCAGCCATGCAAAACCACACGTTTGCACTAAATGCACCCCAGTTTGGCCGGGTTGGGCCACACAATGCGCAGCTCCCAGGTCCCTCCCCTCACCACCCCTGGTGGCTTCTGGGCAGTCCAATTTACATATTCATGAGCTCATTACATATTCATGAACTGACTGAGTTCACGATACTCTCTGTGCACATATGTACTCACAACTGGCTGAAAAATAAACCACTATCAATTGGTCTATGAGACCTGATGGGATATATCCTAGAGTATTAAGAGAACTGGCAGATGAACTTGCTAAGCCTCTTTCACAGGTTCACAGGATATTCTGATTTGGAAGGGAACCATAAGGATCATCTAGTCCAACTCCCAAGTGAACGCCCGCCCAGGGATCGAACCCACCACCCTGGAGCCATGGGCACCACGCTCCACCCATCCGAGCCTCCCATTATCTAGACCATGTCACTGAGTTCCTCGTCCAGTCTTTTCTTAAACACCTCCAGAGATGGCAAGTTCACCACCTCCCTGGGCAGACCATTCCACTGAAAGATCACTCTCTCTGTGAAAAAGCTCTTCCTAATATCCAGTCTAAACCTCCCCTGGCACAGCTTAAGACTGTGTACTCTTATTCTGGTGCTGGCAGCCTGAGAGAAGAGATTCAGGTCCACCCAATTACAACCTCCCTTCAGGTAGCTGTAAAAAGCAATGAGGTCACCTCTGAGCCTCCTCTTCTCAAGGCTGAACAACCCCAGCTCCCCCATTTGCTCCCCACAGGGCTTGTTCTCCAGTCCTTTCACCATCCTTGTCGCTCTTCTCTGGACCCTCTCAAGCAGTTCAACATCTCTCTCAAACTGGGGAGTCCAGAACTGGACACAGTACTCAAGATGTGGTCTGACCAGTGCTGAGGGAAGAACAACTTCTCTAGTCTACTGGCCACACTATTCCTGATACAAGCCAGGATGCCATTGGCTGTTTTAGCCACCTGGACATACTGTTGGCTCATATAATGTTTTCTGTCCACCATTACTCCCAAATCCCTCTCCATTTCACCACTCTCCAGCCACTCATCCCCCAGCCAATAGTGATGCAAAGGCTTGTGTCCAAAGTGAGGAACCCTGCATTTGGACTTGTTAAATCTCATACCATTAGAACCTGCCCATCTCTCTAGCCTGTCAAGGTCCCTCTGAAGGGCCTTTCTACCCTCTGGCAGTTCAACATTTGCCCCCAGCTTGGTATCATCTGTAAACTTCCTAATGGTGGACTTGACTCCCTCATCCATATCTTCAATAAAGATATTAAACAATACCGGGAGTAACATTGATCCCTGTGGGACTCCACTCCGCCAGCTGCATGTGGCACCAATTACGAACACTCTCTGAGCTCGTCCATCCAACCAGTTCCTAACCCAACACAGGATGCTCCTATCCAATTCATGCTATGAGATTTTCTTCGTAAGTTTACCATGGGAAAGCGTGTTGAAGGCTTTACTAAGATCCAAGTACACAACATTCACAGCCTTTCTATTGTTAACCAGGTGAGTCACTAGTTCAAAAAAGGAGATCAGGTTGGTCAGGAAGGACCCACCTTTCCTAAATCTATGATTTCCATAATTTAAAAACTTTAGGGGTCCCAAGGGAGTCAAAACAAACTGAAGTATGTCAAGCAATCTATATGTATCTTTCTAGTGTTCTAACATAGTAGCATGGTCAAGATAATTACTGCAGTACACAGATGTAGAAGCTTTTGCTTCTGTGTTGTTAATGTGTGTTTTTGCCAGATCTCAAAGCCTACCTTGTATAAGGGTACTTTCCAAATTAACTTGGTTTTTTTTCTTTATGTAGGAGCAGGAGAATGCCACGGTAACCAGATCTCCTCTTCTGATCAGAACGCCAAGCTGTGCCTTCTAAAAGTGTGTTTGAATCCTTGGTGGCACAGTAGTCTGCAAAGAGTAGTTGCTGAACTCATACTGGATATGGTTTAAGAAATTGCAGAATAAAATGTGTGAGCTTTTACTTCGGTGTACTTGATTTTGATTCTTGCTCTGATGAATAGGAATGTAACTACATACAATCAATTCTATAATCTTGCTTTCACCGGAAATAGGAAAAATTATTTTCCACATCTGAGAGCCTTTGTGGGGTTTTTTGTTTTGCTTTGTTTTCTTTTCACAAACTGTTGCCTGTAAACCACCTGGTGGATAATGGTATGCTTCAACAAAAAATGGTTTTAGTTCAGTATGCACTTGACACTTCCTTTCAAATATTTTATGCTATTTTGCAGCCTTATACATTCAATGTCTCATACAAAGAAAGGAGTAATCAGAAGGGGGCTGTTTCAAAAATCACTATAGATATAGTAAAATCCATGTCAAACACTTTAAAATACTTTGTAACTATCAAATACAATCCTTATTATATTATTATACTATTAACATTAATATGTTGTATGATTAGCTCTTTATTATAAAAATAAATCCCCAGAAACATTAACAATGGTGAAAAAAGAGATTTTGCAGATTTTCATATAATTCATACATAGTAGTATGAAAAGATGGCATTGATAATGCAAAAGACAACTTTTCTATGGCATTTTTTTTACTGCTACTTTTTTTATGGACTTCCAGATGTTTTTTATTAATTTGTTAACTTATTGGCTCCCAGGGGTAAAATTAACATATTTATACTGAGATTTGGTGGTTTTCAAGGTATTTGGCAGTACCTAAGAAAAGCATTGTTAAAATGATCCAATCCAAATTAGGAGAGAGAAGTGGAGATGTTTCATCATTCTTGAAATAAGCCTCTGCCTTGAGGTACAACTGCTACAGCACCATTTTCCAGAAACTGTCTTTTAAAAGGTCTTTAGAGACTTTTGGCATTATTCAGAGGAAATAATCTGCCCAGTGTGAGTAAGGATTTGCAACAGATTCTAGACTGTATTACTGGTATTAAAACTACAAAATATCTTAACGGACATTGGTTAAAAAATATGTTTTTGTACTTTTGGTTTCTGATTTATTATTATGTATAAACTCAAGATTTTCCAAGTGATCACTCATGGTTTTGCCAAGTCCGACTCCAGGACCATTTAATCACATTATGTAGATTGGATAGCTGATCTTTTTATGGAGGATAATTGCACTATTGTAATTCTTGCCAGTGCTATCACAAAAAAAGTACCTGTGGTACATCTTTATTAATTAACTGAATGTAGCTCTTATTTTTGGGAGAAAATGCTAATGCATGGTCAGCTTAAGGTCAACAGAATCTCAAGGTCATTCTCTATGGAGAAGCTTTCCAGTGTTCAGCCCCAGAAAGTGCCGGTGTCTGGTATTGTTCCTTTCCAGGTTCAGGACTTTTTCTTTGTCTTTGTTGACCTTCATGAGATATGTACAAGCACATGTAAACACAATCAAGAACCAGGGTTTAGATATTTGTCAAGAAGTTAAGCTGGTCTATGTCTACTAAAGAAAGTAAATCCTCTTTCTTATTCTCAAAGGTGAAATAAAAAGAAAGCCTTCATCCCAATGTCAAGTAATGCGAACTTGAGGCACTTGCTGTTTAAATTTTTCAAAGTAAGTTTCAAGGTACTGAGTCGAATCCACCAGAACAGAGATTTGCATACACCTTTTGTAATCAAAACATTTACTTTCCTTTTATTTCAATTTTTATTTAGCCTGAAGTCCTTTATTGTTCTGAAACTATACATCTAGATTTTTCACTGGTGAATTTTGAGCTGATGTCAATCCATCTGATAGAGCTTTTCATGTATCCTTTTCTAGGTCTGGGCTAAATTTACAACATCTGTATAAATGTAAAGACATCACATAAATCTCCTACAGACCTGTGATTTCAAGAAAATCAGTTCTCAGGACTCAAGGTTGCTTGCAAGCTGTAGCAAGGTTTATTTTTGCCCTTGAGAACAAGGAAAAAACATCTCTGATCCAGTGAAATGTCCCCTTGACCTCCCAAGGGCCAAAAGGCTGAAGGCCCTGCCCCAGCTTTGCCTCCTCCTTATATGGACCTGCTTAATACGTACACATAGCACCTCATGAATATTTATTCCATCACCTTTGCATCGTAAGTTTACACTTTGCTTTAAGCCTTTGACCAATCAGCTCCAATGTTTCACATTATTTTGGTTTTGGTTTTTGTTTCATTGAAACTCTGTGCTGTTTATCATTCCATGCTAGGGAATTTGCCTTTAGTATTTAGCCTTAAGTTTCAGGCCTAGCAAAAGCTCTTGACATATATTAATTTAGTAAATCCAAACTTCTATCTCACTAAAATCTCTAAATTTCTAAACCTCCACATTATACTAAAATTTATTAATTTCTAAATCTTCAAATCACCTGTTTGTTTTAAAAACAGTAACCCTAACACCTCAAATTTTATTTTTCAGTGGAAGAAATCCTAAAGGTATTAAACAAATACAGTTCCTGTGTACCAAATTAAATAGTACTTTACGTAGAGAAATAGAGAACAGCACTTTTTATTTTCCTTCAAAATTTCCTCAGCCATAGGATCAAAACAAGACAACAGCTGGTATAAAAATAAACTAAGGGTCCTGTTTTTAGCTTATAGCAGTGCTGCCTGAAGACTCACAAAGTTGTACTTTTCAGTACATGAAAATGGGTTGCTGGTTCTCTACAGAGAATAAAGAAATGCTTATCTTCTCCAGACTGCTGTGGCTAACATAATTATGACACACTAAAGTAAGGTGATGCGATAGGCTATTCAAGATCACCTTTCATCTTCCTGCTGTGGCCTGTAAACTCTTTTTTCTCTTCAAATGTGATGTGTTTAGTACGAAACTTTTCTAGCAAAAGCACATTTTTAAAAAGAGTGAGAATGGAGGGAACAGAAGGCTTCTTGGACAAGCCATGTCCAGTGAAAACAAAGATGATGAATGATTGACAGAATAATTGCCAAACTTGCATGAGATTGAGAAGGATAGTGTAAGTAGGTTACCTAGGTTACCTATTTCTGTAAAATGTTTAAGGATGTTGGCTTGATTCTACAGAAAATTTAGAAAAAAAAAAAAAGAAAAAAGAAAAGAGAAAAGTCCATGAGGTAGCATAAGTGTTTTTTCTCTTAATCTTTCTTTACAATGGCAATGATATCAGAGCTAATATGTTTCCATGTGTGGACTAGTTATTTTCTTTAATACTGATTCAAACCAGCATGCAAATGACACTAAATCACGGGAAACATTATTTCTTATATATTTGCTATGTTTCAGAAGCATTTAAAGGCTTCCATGAAATCAAGACTGTGCACTCAAAGTACACCACGGTGATTCAAATTCTGCCCTTGAGAAGTCTTAGCAGGGCATCAGGTCTTTCATGACCCAATGCAATGCCCTAGCAAGGCGCTTCTAATTATAAGGCACACAAGTAGTATTACACTCAATGAAGCTTAAACAGAGTTAGCATAATTCACAGCACGGAAAATCATTCTCACTTTATAAAGTCATATAATTCTTACTTTTATAAAAACAGACAATGAGCATTTTTAAATTTAATTTTGTACCTTTACCAGGATTAGAATGACCTTGAGTCTTATTCAAGAACATTCTAAGTAAGCTCAGAGCAAGTAGCACTGTTGAGATCATCTTCATAATCAGATAACAACTTAATTTAATTTAATTCAATTTGTGAAAATCATCCAACCCCATTTAAGGACAATACTAGTGTATAGTATGTTCACAAGTGTCATGGGTTAGTGCTTGAAAATATTTTCCAATGTGTACCTGTTTGTGAATTGCTTCCCTTTTTTTTTTTCGGGGTAAATCCAGGCAGCCGTGCTCTTTTGATTTGTTTTTTTCTTGTCTTCAGAGGTGCACGTGGCGTCTGTTCACTCCCGCCTGGGGCGCCGGCCGGCTGTGTGACCTAGTGGGAGCAGAGCCGGGGGCGGGAAGGGAAGTTTTTTTGAACCGAGTGCACGGTGGGCTCGCTCTCTTCTTCCTCCCTTCCTGATGGAAAAATGGAGACACAGATTCCTGTGGCTGCTCCCTGCTTGCAGACATAGCAGCCACTCGGCAGTTTTTCCAGCAAGGTGATCAGCACTCAATCCACCACCTCCAGATACCCCGGGGAAAAAAAGGACAGTTTTGAAACAACTCTTCGGGTTTTTTCCCCTTTTCCTTCTCCCCATCAGTTCATGTTATTCCTTCTGTTTTATTATTGTTATTGTTATAATTTCTTCCCTTTTTTGTCCCTTCTTCTCTCCCCTCCCCCTCTACCCTCTTGGTTAGGAGGGAGTGGGAAACATTCACATCTACACATATATATAGAGAGGTAGATAAATAAAGGGTTTTTTTCATTTTTTTTCTCAATCCATCCTGCCTAGGATCTTATTTTACATAATTTTAAAGAGAAACCATAATTGTCGTCTATAAACAAAGACATTCATTGGCACCCAATGTGGGGTGTGGATAGGTGGAAATAATAGGGGTTTGGATTATATTTTTTATTAAACAGTAAAGTCCCTGAGAAACCATCATGCTTCCTGTCTTCACCAGTTTTTGTGGGCAGATACTGATATCCTTCATTTTTCCATTTATAGATCACTGTTTAGAGATTAGCATTTGGAGTTAGCATGGTTAATTGACCAAATGTGCATGGACCACCATTTGCTCTGCCCGGGATATCTGCCCAAGCTCTTTGACCACCAATTAAAGAGATACCCTGTGGAAGGCCAATGGGTTCATCTCCTGGCCAAACCTGGTTATTAAGTGTTTCACTACACCCTGTTGAAGTATTACTGTAAGTGCCAATAGGAGAAATATCTACTCCTTTTCTGGAATAATTAGGATCAATTGAAAATTTGGTATAAACCCAGAATGTTTCTTGCAAAGTACCCAATACATCCAGTTCCTGGGGTTCTATAGGTAGGGATGGAAAGTTATTGACCTCAAAATGCCCCAATGATTTATTGCACCATCCTGCCTGACCCTTCCAATCACTGTTAGCCTTTCTTTGCTCCAAAGCTTCACACCACCCTGTTGGCTGTAAAATACTAGGTTCAGAGCATGGCTGCAAAACTGTATGATTAAACAATATGTCCCACTCATTCCTGTTCAGTGGCACACCTACAAGACACGTACAAAAACGGCCAGCAGGTGTCGCAAGAGACAGGCACAAACTATCCATCCCAATGGCTTTAGCAAGGGTAATCTACACATTCGTCTGTGGCTGGATAGGTATCTGGACTGCACTTAATCACAGAATCACAGAATATTCGGAGTTGGAAGGGACCTACAAGGATCAAGTCCAACTCTTAACACTGTCTCCCTGGCGGGAATCGAACCCAGGTCTCCCACACGACAGGTGGGGACACTTACCTCTGTACTAAAGTGGATTTCGTATAATGCTGAATTACAAAGAATAAAATAAATCAACAGCTTCATCTTACATACCTAATATGTATCTATCAGTACTACAATAAAAATATATTATGAAAATAATATTTTCTAAACTATTTGTTCTTTTACCTCTAATACAAAGTGGACTATGAGTTCTATTTAAGAAATGGAATTGATTACCTTTATACTGTATAATACACTTAGCACAATAGATACAGCANGGGATATCTGCCCAAGCTCTTTGACCACCAATTAAAGAGATACCCTGTGGAAGGCCAATGGGTTCATCTCCTGGCCAAACCTGGTTATTAAGTGTTTCACTACACCCTGTTGAAGTATTACTGTAAGTGCCAATAGGAGAAATATCTACTCCTTTTCTGGAATAATTAGGATCAATTGAAAATTTGGTATAAACCCAGAATGTTTCTTGCAAAGTACCCAATACATCCAGTTCCTGGGGTTCTATAGGTAGGGATGGAAAGTTATTGACCTCAAAATGCCCCAATGATTTATTGCACCATCCTGCCTGACCCTTCCAATCACTGTTAGCCTTTCTTTGCTCCAAAGCTTCACACCACCCTGTTGGCTGTAAAATACTAGGTTCAGAGCATGGCTGCAAAACTGTATGATTAAACAATATGTCCCACTCATTCCTGTTCAGTGGCACACCTACAAGACACGTACAAAAACGGCCAGCAGGTGTCGCAAGAGACAGGCACAAACTATCCATCCCAATGGCTTTAGCAAGGGTAATCTACACATTCGTCTGTGGCTGGATAGGTATCTGGACTGCACTTAATCACAGAATCACAGAATATTCGGAGTTGGAAGGGACCTACAAGGATCAAGTCCAACTCTTAACACTGTCTCCCTGGCGGGAATCGAACCCAGGTCTCCCACACGACAGGTGGGGACACTTACCTCTGTACTAAAGTGGATTTCGTATAATGCTGAATTACAAAGAATAAAATAAATCAACAGCTTCATCTTACATACCTAATATGTATCTATCAGTACTACAATAAAAATATATTATGAAAATAATATTTTCTAAACTATTTGTTCTTTTACCTCTAATACAAAGTGGACTATGAGTTCTATTTAAGAAATGGAATTGATTACCTTTATACTGTATAATACACTTAGCACAATAGATACAGCATGCAATAATACAACCACAACACCATTTACAGATCAGATAGATAGATATGCATGGCCTCCAATGTGCAGCAACACCGGATGAGACACTGGTGGGGCAGTCAACTCCCATTCATTGAAGTCAGTTGCTGGTCAGGACTCATCAAGGCAGGGCGAACACTTCTAGCTGGCACCCATCGTGTTCCTGAATCTGTTAAAATACAGGCATAACCTCTTCCCCAAGTCCTTCCCACTGTCCTGACTGTGGATATTTTACTAAAACTTTAACTTTCTGGGGCGTTTCAGTAAGATCTTTGGATTGCAGGGATGAAAAACGAGAAAAAATCACAGGAGTATCTGCATCTGTAAGAGAAAGAAAGTTAAGGACATACAATGTCTTGTTTAACTTACTCTGTGGGGGCTCACCTGTCATTCCCCTTTTCTGTTCTACAAACATTTCTTTGAGGGTACAGTGTGCATGCTCCACAATCGCCTGGCCTTGTGGTGAGTGAGGGATACCTGTGATGTGGTTGAAAACCCATTATTGAAGAAATTTCTGGTTTTTGTGCAGTGTAGCCAGGTCCATTATCAGTTTTTATAGTTTTTGGAATGCCTAGTACTGCAGAGGCAGAAGGCCAATGTCTGAGAACATCGCAACTCTTTTCTCCTGTGTGTGCAGTAGCCCAAAGCGCACCAGAAAAGGTGTCCACTGATACATGAACATACTTTAATTACGAAATGTAGGGATATGTGTGACATCTGTGCTTGGAGACCTCTAGGATTAACACCTGTTTGAGGAATGGGAGCAAATTGTTGGCAATCTGGACAAGACTTTTTGATATTTCTGGCATCTGTCCAAGAAAGACCAAATTGTTTTCTCAGAGCTTTAGCATTCTGGTGAAAAAAATCATGAGACAAATGTGCTTGTTGCACTACATTAGGAACTGGGGCAATTTGGATTGGCAGAGTGAAGCAGTCAGCTTCTGCATTGCCTTCTGTTAAAAAATCTGGTAAATTTGTGTGACTTCTAATGTGAACCACATGATAAGGATGTTTTCAGTGGGTTAATAAAAACTACAGTTGTTTAAAAAGTAAAAATAACTGTTCATTGCTCACATGTTTGAGCCAAGATTTTTCCAGCCTTTGCACTATGTTGGCAACATATTGTGAATCTGTTACAAGATTAATGGGTGTGCTGTTCCATACGGTAAAGACTTGAATTACTGCAAACAATTCTATAACCCGTGAGAAACCTGTGGAATAAAAAATATGGTTTTGCCATTGCTGACCATCATGTTAGGTGAGCACAGCTTTTCCAGTTTTTCGTGAGGCATCTGTGAAATCTGTAGATCCTGCAACAGGAACATTACTGCAAAGAGAAAAGGAAACTATTACTAAATCTTTACAAAATTGTAACAGCTTGTGAGAGGGAAAGTGGACTTCGATTTCTCCATCAAATCCCTCAAGTGCGACCTGCAAAGTGACCTGCACTTTCCTGGGGTGCCGTAGCCATGGAAACAGTAACACAGGCAGGGGACAGGGACCAGGGCACGGCACCACGGGTCAAGAAACACCACGGTGAAGGGGAGGCACCGTGTGCCCTCCCCACAGGGCCGGGCCAGTCCCGCCCCACAGGGAGCACCGGTGCTGCCCCTCGGCAAAGCAGAGGCACTGGACATGCGTTGGCAGTGGAGCTTCATGAATCACTGAGGCAGGACTGCGAGAAAAATTTCTCACAAATCAGTGAGGTTGCAACGGAGGAGTAGCAATGCAGCAAAGTATTACTCTATTGTCAAAAACAAATTTATAAGTCAATGATTTCAATGTCCCAATTTTGTGGAAGCATGTTTGGTGATGGCATCCCTGGTTGAAGTGGTCCAATATCTTCCATGATCTTGTTGATTTTTCTAAGGTCATGTAGAAATCACAGGTTCACAGGTTCACAGGATATTCCGGGTTGGAAGAGATCGACAAGGATCATCGAGTCCAACTCCAAGCAACTTCAACACAGGGATCGCTCCCCCGACCCCAGAGCCATGGGCACCACGCTCTCTCCATCTGAACCTCCCATTACCCAGACCACATCACTGAGTTCCTTATCCAGTCTTTTCTTAAACATCTCCAGGGATGGTGACTCCACCACCTCCTAGGGCAGGCCATTCCACTGAGAAATCACTCTCTCTGTGAAAAAGCTCTTCCTAACATCCAGTCTAAACCTCCCCTGGCATAGCTTAAGGCCATGTCCTCTTGTTCTGGTGCTGGCCGCCTGAGAGAAGCGATTTACACCCACCTGACTGCAACCTCCCCGCAGGTAGTTGTAAACAGCAATGAGATCACCTCTGAGCCTCCCCTTCTCCAGACCAAGCAACCCTAGCTCCAGCAGTCACTTCCCACAGGGTTTGTCCTCCAGTCCTTTCACCATCATTGTTGCCCTTCTCTGGACCCTCTCAAGCAGTTCAACATTTTTCTTAAACTGAGGAGCCCAAAGCTGGATCTCCAGGCTCCATTGTTTCTCCAAATTATGAAAACAGGAGTGTCCCAGAAACTGTTACTAGGAATAATGTGTCCTTGTTGTAGCTGTTCCTGAACTAACATTTCCAATGCACGGCCTCTTTCTTCAGGGAGGGGCCACTGGTGGATCCAAACAGGGGTCTCTGTTAACCATTTGAGTTTAGGTGCAGCTCAAGGGACATGCCATGCCTCAGTGGCCCCTAGCAAAAATGTTTCTTAGTATCTATGACAACTCCTCAAGATGCTAGGACATCATGTTCCCAGAAATTCAGAGGAGCTGTGGAAATAAAGGGTCGAGTAGTTGCTGTTTGTCTTGGACTAGATGATCCTTGTGGGTCCCTTCCAACTCATAATATTCTGTGATTCTGTGATTCTGTGATTCTGGGTCGGTAACTTGAATAAAATGAGTGCTTTGTTTTACTGCTGCTGCACTTCAGATGCCTGCCAAAACTCCCTGTGCCTCTGTAGTAGGCCATTGTTCAGGCCAATGTTGAGCAGAGAAAACTGTTACATGAGCTCCTGTATCCACCCTACCACGCAGCTTGACTGAATTTGGTTTTCCCCCTTTTAAAATTAATTGGCATGTTAATAAAAGTTGAGAGTCTGTTAATGTTTCAGTCCAATAAAATTCTGGAGATTCTGTAGAGCCAAAATCATGGTCCCCTCTGTCTGTGCCATTCTGTGATGGAGAAACACAAGCTTGAAAAAGAATCAATTTTGATATGCAACTACCATAAGGAATATGAACAGGTGAAGAATGTGTATAAACGAAAGCCTGCAACTGTCCAGCAGAGTCTTGCAAAGCAAGGTCTTTACTCTGATGCCAGACATCTCTGTGCCAGGCTGCCTGATTTGGGGGTTTAGAATGACGACACCGTCCCATTAACTGATTTGCTGACACATTAAGAAGTGAAGTATTTTGATTTGCAGCAGATTCACATCGATGCAGCCAATTTGCCTCAAAAACTGCAAGTTGCATAGGGGACAAGATTTGACCAATAACATTTTCAATATCCACAGGCGTGTAATAAACATGTGATGTTTGTTAATCAAATCTTAAGGGAGAAGGGAAGGCTGTGGCTAAAATATCCTGTTAGGCCGAAAAGGACAAAAGAATGGGAACTGCTGGCTTAATGATACATAGTTGCTAAATACTAAACAAAACATGCACAGCTGGCACAAGATAAGCCTGCTTGCCACAAAGAAAGACTATTGACCTTTCTCCCACGACCACCGGGCAGCAGGAAACGACCACCCAGCAACAACACAATGCAGATGCTAGCAAGAAAGAACTGTATAAAAGCAGAAAATTCAAGAACTCTCTTCTGCGAGTTGTGGGTGGAGTGCTGACCACCCACCGCGGCTGCCCAGCACACTGCTTTTTTCCTCACTTGCCACTTGCTAAATAAAATTGTATTAACCACAAAAAAAAGAGTGGTTATTTTTTCCATAAATTATAACTTGCCACAACAGGTGTCTTCAGCAAAAATAGTCTTTAAAAGGTTTTGTGTAGAAGGAGAGGAAAGACCATGTAAAGCACAGAATTTTCTAAGGTCACGCGAGAAACCCCGTACAACAGGTTTGTGATGAGCACCCTGCTCATTATGAAAAACAGGAAAAGTGACATGCAGTTTTCCCCCTTCTGTAGCAGCTTCTTCATGGATTTTTGCCCAAGTATGCAAAGGATTTCTGGCAAGAGGGAGAAATTCAGGAGTCAGAGGCTGAGAGTTAGGGGATTCAGGGATCAGAGTAAAAGCAGGAGAAGAGGGTGGAGGTAAGACAGGAGCTGTAGGAGCAGGTGCAGCAGCTGTGTCAAATAAAAAAGTATTAGCTGAAGGTGATTGGAATGTTTTTGGTCTCGCGCCAAGATGATCAAAGGACTCCATGGGGGTGCTGACACCTCAGCTTGTGGTGCAGCAAAATTTACTGCCTCTTCCTTGCTATCTGAAGAGAGCATGGGAGTCGTGTCCGCCATAGCAGCTGAAATGGTTTGTTTGTCAATTTTTACCTTTTTGAGTGCATCCCTAATTAAGCGCCATGTTGTAAGTAGTGATAGAGATGTATTATCACCACGCGTACCTGTATCTATCAGAGTTCTTCCCCAGTTTCCCAAGTATCCAGTTTAAAAACATTACTAGCAAGGCAAGCTTTTTCATTTTTTTATGAAACCAAATGAGCAAGGAACAAACTTATTGTTCATCATAGAGAACTCCTGGTGCTTTCAAGATTCTATTGTGGTTTCTCATGGTGCTGAAAAGGATAGCTCCCAGAAAACTCTTCTGTTTCGTTCTTCTCTCTCTCTCTGCTTGTTTTTTTCCAGTGTGGCCGGGACTGCCCACCCCCGGTGACAGGTCACGGCCAAAAGGCTTCCCCCCCACCTGGGACTACAGCTTCCAAGGTTCCTTGAGATGTGGAAGGGAGCCACTCCCCTGGGAAGGGGGCTGGGGGGAAGGTTTTGAAAAGGGATGCTGAGATTTGCTGCACACCTTTTTCTTGGAGTTGCCGGCTGTGGGGACAGGCGGAGCCAAGTGTCCTCTCTGGTGTTTGGCATGGGAAGCAGCTGGTGTGGTTGCCCTAGGATGTCGACAGCATACAAAGCAGTCTTTTTTTCCTCACCTTCCTTCCCTCCACACCCCACCCCGGGGGGCTCCACCTCCATTTTCTGAATTCCGCTCCCCCTCCTTGCAGCGGGTGCTGCCTTGGTCCTGCTTTTTCCCTGGGACTTCCTGGGACCCCAAGACCCCTTTCTGAGGTGGCTCGGTCCTTTCCTCTCACCTGTGAGCCTGACCCTGCCTAGATCCATTCTCCTCCATGGGTCCTTGTGCCTTCCCTGCATGGCCCAGCAAGTCCCTGTTCCCCCACTGGTGTCCCTAACCCCCTGTTCCTCATTCCCCACCCCCAACTGCAAGACCATCTTCTTTTCCTTCCCCTCTCCGCCCCACCCCCCAGGTACCCCCCCATCCCCGGTGCCTGCGTGGTTTTTCTTTTCTTTTTTTTCATCCAGTGCCTTTCTCCCTGGCTGGGTCAACATGTGCTGGGGGAAGGGGGCCGCCATTACAGGTGTGGGCCTTTCTGCCCCCTACCCAGTGGCCAGTAGGCAGTACTGCAGCTGCAGAACTCCCCATGGTGGAAGGCACAACTGGTTGGCTGGAGACGTACCCTGTCCCATATGCAATAGCTTGGAATATCATCTTGGGCCTTCAGAAACAAGTCCTGTGGCAACATGGTATGCCGGAGTAAATTGAGTCCAATAATGGGACTCATCTCAAGAGTAGCCTAGTTGCCACCTGGGCAAGAGAGTATGGTGTTGAATGGGTGTTCCACACTCCTTTAGCATGCACTGGCCTCTGGTGAAGTGAAAAGCTGTAATGGGCTTCTCAAGACCACCTGAAGGGCATTGGGTGAGGGAACCTTCAAGAATTGGGACCAGAATCTAGCCAAGGCCACCTGGTTAGTCAAAACCAGGGGCTCTGTCAAGCAAGCAGGCCCTGCCCAGTCAGAGTCCCTCCAGACCACAGATGGGGATTGAGTCCCAGTTGTACATTTGAGAGGTATTCTGGGGGAAGTGGTTTGGGTCAGTCCCCCCACTGGCAAAGGCAAACCCCTTCATGTTCAGGGACCTGGTGGCACATGGTCTGTAATACAGGAAGATGAGGAGTCATGGTGTAGCTCCAGGGAGATCTGATTTGTGCATGAACCTGTACACATATAACAGGTTAGAAATCGAAAGAAATTCAGGGTTTGATAATGTCATAGGTTAGTGCTTGAAAATATTTTCCAATGTGTACCTGTTTGTGAACTCCTTCGCATTTTCTTTTCGGGNTGGCTCGGTCCTTTCCTCTCACCTGTGAGCCTGACCCTGCCTAGATCCATTCTCCTCCATGGGTCCTTGTGCCTTCCCTGCATGGCCCAGCAAGTCCCTGTTCCCCCACTGGTGTCCCTAACCCCCTGTTCCTCATTCCCCACCCCCAACTGCAAGACCATCTTCTTTTCCTTCCCCTCTCCGCCCCACCCCCCAGGTACCCCCCCATCCCCGGTGCCTGCGTGGTTTTTCTTTTCTTTTTTTTCATCCAGTGCCTTTCTCCCTGGCTGGGTCAACATGTGCTGGGGGAAGGGGGCCGCCATTACAGGTGTGGGCCTTTCTGCCCCCTACCCAGTGGCCAGTAGGCAGTACTGCAGCTGCAGAACTCCCCATGGTGGAAGGCACAACTGGTTGGCTGGAGACGTACCCTGTCCCATATGCAATAGCTTGGAATATCATCTTGGGCCTTCAGAAACAAGTCCTGTGGCAACATGGTATGCCGGAGTAAATTGAGTCCAATAATGGGACTCATCTCAAGAGTAGCCTAGTTGCCACCTGGGCAAGAGAGTATGGTGTTGAATGGGTGTTCCACACTCCTTTAGCATGCACTGGCCTCTGGTGAAGTGAAAAGCTGTAATGGGCTTCTCAAGACCACCTGAAGGGCATTGGGTGAGGGAACCTTCAAGAATTGGGACCAGAATCTAGCCAAGGCCACCTGGTTAGTCAAAACCAGGGGCTCTGTCAAGCAAGCAGGCCCTGCCCAGTCAGAGTCCCTCCAGACCACAGATGGGGATTGAGTCCCAGTTGTACATTTGAGAGGTATTCTGGGGGAAGTGGTTTGGGTCAGTCCCCCCACTGGCAAAGGCAAACCCCTTCATGTTCAGGGACCTGGTGGCACATGGTCTGTAATACAGGAAGATGAGGAGTCATGGTGTAGCTCCAGGGAGATCTGATTTGTGCATGAACCTGTACACATATAACAGGTTAGAAATCGAAAGAAATTCAGGGTTTGATAATGTCATAGGTTAGTGCTTGAAAATATTTTCCAATGTGTACCTGTTTGTGAACTCCTTCGCATTTTCTTTTCGGGTTGAATATAGGCAGGTGTGTTCTTTTGCGTTTTTTTTCCTTGTCATCGGAGGTGCTCACAGTATCTGTTTCCTCCTGCCCGGGGCACCAGCTGGCTCTGTGACCCTGGCAAGGTAGAGGAGGTCGCAGGGGGAAGCCCTGCATGGGAGGCATCACTTGGGCTGTCTGTGCCATTCCCAGGATGCACTGGTGCTTCTGACAGCAGCTGTAGACGGGAGAGGGGCTATGGCAGCAGCCTCATGATTCCTGGTATGTATGGCTCTGCACGCATGCCAGTGGCACCACTGGAGCTGGGCCATGTGGCTGTCCCCTGGGGCCAGTCATGTTGCTGCCAATCTCTTCCATCTCTTGCCGGAAGCTGATGCAAAACTTGTGTTTCTGACCATGAGAATTCTACTCAGGTGCTGATTGGTGGAAGACGGAGAGCGGAAGCCGAGTGTGTGTGTGGGAAAGGTTTATAAACCCAGCGTGCGGCAGGCTCACTCTCTTCTTCCTCCCTTTCTGACAGAGAAAACGGAGACACAAATTCCTGCGGCTGCTCCCTGCTAGCAGACACAGCAGCCATGCGACAGCTTTTCCAGCAGTATGATCAGAACCCAATCCACCTCCTCCACATACCCAGTGGAAAAAAGGGACAGTTTTGAAACAATTCTTTGGTTTTTTCCCTTTTCCTTCTCCCCATCACTTTATTCCCTCCATTTTATTATTATTGTTATTATTATTATTTCTTCCCTTTTTTGTCCCTTCCCTTCTCCCATGCTCCTCTATCTTCTCAGTTAGGAGGGAGTGGGAGATATTCACATCCATCTGTCTATCTATCTATCTATCTATCTATCTATCTATCTATCTATCTATCTAAATTAAGTGTTCTTTCCTTTTTTCCCCTAATCCATCCTGCCTAGTGTCCTATTTTATATCATTTTAAAGATAAACCATAACTGTCTTCTATAAATGAAGAAAACGTTTTAATGATACAGTGTCAATGGCATGAAAAGAAGTTCAAGAAATAGGGTATAACTACTTAAAAATGTTATAAAAGGATGCAATATTAAATATTATCATGAAATAACACAGGATTCATGTATGTTACTTTGAAGTCTAACTTTAAGTTTCACCCATTTAACTCTATTTATTGCTGACAATACATGGCTGTATGCAGTTCAAGCTCATCATACATTTGGAATCAGAAACCATTGTTTGAGAATTCAATCCAGACATTATTTAATGGGTCAGAGTGGTCATATTTGACTAACTGGAAATCAGAGAAACTGCATTAAAAACAATTCAACATAACAATGCAAAGAAGCAGTCCTGCTCTTCTGTTAAGTTTTTATTTTGGTCTATTTCCTCTTGCAATCGTGCATCTTCAGATTGTGCAGATTGGGATCAATGTGCAGATTGGGATCAACAAGGGCTAGGGAACGCATCCTTTTTTTATGTATGACTCCATCACAATGCGTGTATGAAAGCACAGCTTTAGATTCAGCTTCAAATTATGAAGGAAGTGGTTGTGCTATAGTACCTGACTGTGCACTGGAGTGACAGAAGGGTAGGTCTTCTCTGCTTCTTCGTATGGCTGAGTAAGGTGATTTATTCAACTGCCTCTGCCACATATGCCCATGGATGCCAATCAGATGCTGTGGATAGGCGGAAAGGAGACAGAGCTATTAGACTCTCACTAGCGGGTATGAAATCCTTTTCAAGAAAATTACTTGCAGTTTTTAAAGGAAACAAAAATGCTTGGGAAAAAAGGAGGAGAAGAGCAGATTTAACTAATCAGATTTTGTTACTGGTAGCTTTCCTGTTTTCTGAACAGAACAGGAAAGCTTTACTTTTAATAGCTTTGTACTCATTCAAATAATGTATATACAATGATCCCCCGTTACTCGTGGGCTTTTGGGTCTGGTTCGCCTCACGTGAGTCGTGAAATCTGCAAAGATAGCGAACCCATTATGTAGTCAAGTCTGCCACGCCTGTAGCCACGCCCCCTCCCCATAGAAAGTCTGGAGGATGGTCCTGAGAGTGGGGCTTGTTTTAGATGTCTGGCTGTGCTTGCCGCGCCAGCGAGGGGGCCCGGGCTCGGATGTGCTCGTCGTGCGAGGGACCAGGACCAGGGCCAGGGCCGGCGCCACAAGTGGGGTGGGGGGGAGCGGGTCCAGGGCCGGGACACGAGCAGCGGGGCTGGGGTCTGATCAGACTGAGGTCGTGGTACGTTCTGCGCATGTGCCAGGTCCCGCAACTTGCTGGAAAATCAACAGTGAGTATGGGATCCCGGAAACTAAGACCATGACTATGGGAAGGTTCTCTGTATTGCAAAACTGAGACAAAGATAAATTAGGGACAAAATCACAATTTCAGTTACATTTNGGCAAGGTAGAGGAGGTCGCAGGGGGAAGCCCTGCATGGGAGGCATCACTTGGGCTGTCTGTGCCATTCCCAGGATGCACTGGTGCTTCTGACAGCAGCTGTAGACGGGAGAGGGGCTATGGCAGCAGCCTCATGATTCCTGGTATGTATGGCTCTGCACGCATGCCAGTGGCACCACTGGAGCTGGGCCATGTGGCTGTCCCCTGGGGCCAGTCATGTTGCTGCCAATCTCTTCCATCTCTTGCCGGAAGCTGATGCAAAACTTGTGTTTCTGACCATGAGAATTCTACTCAGGTGCTGATTGGTGGAAGACGGAGAGCGGAAGCCGAGTGTGTGTGTGGGAAAGGTTTATAAACCCAGCGTGCGGCAGGCTCACTCTCTTCTTCCTCCCTTTCTGACAGAGAAAACGGAGACACAAATTCCTGCGGCTGCTCCCTGCTAGCAGACACAGCAGCCATGCGACAGCTTTTCCAGCAGTATGATCAGAACCCAATCCACCTCCTCCACATACCCAGTGGAAAAAAGGGACAGTTTTGAAACAATTCTTTGGTTTTTTCCCTTTTCCTTCTCCCCATCACTTTATTCCCTCCATTTTATTATTATTGTTATTATTATTATTTCTTCCCTTTTTTGTCCCTTCCCTTCTCCCATGCTCCTCTATCTTCTCAGTTAGGAGGGAGTGGGAGATATTCACATCCATCTGTCTATCTATCTATCTATCTATCTATCTATCTATCTATCTATCTATCTAAATTAAGTGTTCTTTCCTTTTTTCCCCTAATCCATCCTGCCTAGTGTCCTATTTTATATCATTTTAAAGATAAACCATAACTGTCTTCTATAAATGAAGAAAACGTTTTAATGATACAGTGTCAATGGCATGAAAAGAAGTTCAAGAAATAGGGTATAACTACTTAAAAATGTTATAAAAGGATGCAATATTAAATATTATCATGAAATAACACAGGATTCATGTATGTTACTTTGAAGTCTAACTTTAAGTTTCACCCATTTAACTCTATTTATTGCTGACAATACATGGCTGTATGCAGTTCAAGCTCATCATACATTTGGAATNGAAAGCACAGCTTTAGATTCAGCTTCAAATTATGAAGGAAGTGGTTGTGCTATAGTACCTGACTGTGCACTGGAGTGACAGAAGGGTAGGTCTTCTCTGCTTCTTCGTATGGCTGAGTAAGGTGATTTATTCAACTGCCTCTGCCACATATGCCCATGGATGCCAATCAGATGCTGTGGATAGGCGGAAAGGAGACAGAGCTATTAGACTCTCACTAGCGGGTATGAAATCCTTTTCAAGAAAATTACTTGCAGTTTTTAAAGGAAACAAAAATGCTTGGGAAAAAAGGAGGAGAAGAGCAGATTTAACTAATCAGATTTTGTTACTGGTAGCTTTCCTGTTTTCTGAACAGAACAGGAAAGCTTTACTTTTAATAGCTTTGTACTCATTCAAATAATGTATATACAATGATCCCCCGTTACTCGTGGGCTTTTGGGTCTGGTTCGCCTCACGTGAGTCGTGAAATCTGCAAAGATAGCGAACCCATTATGTAGTCAAGTCTGCCACGCCTGTAGCCACGCCCCCTCCCCATAGAAAGTCTGGAGGATGGTCCTGAGAGTGGGGCTTGTTTTAGATGTCTGGCTGTGCTTGCCGCGCCAGCGAGGGGGCCCGGGCTCGGATGTGCTCGTCGTGCGAGGGACCAGGACCAGGGCCAGGGCCGGCGCCACAAGTGGGGTGGGGGGGAGCGGGTCCAGGGCCGGGACACGAGCAGCGGGGCTGGGGTCTGATCAGACTGAGGTCGTGGTACGTTCTGCGCATGTGCCAGGTCCCGCAACTTGCTGGAAAATCAACAGTGAGTATGGGATCCCGGAAACTAAGACCATGACTATGGGAAGGTTCTCTGTATTGCAAAACTGAGACAAAGATAAATTAGGGACAAAATCACAATTTCAGTTACATTTAAAAGGTCACATGACCTATTATTTCCTTACAATTTTCCAAATCTTTCAGTCTTGAGAGTTAAGAGGGAAGGCTTATTTGGATAAATTAGGTAGTGTGATGAATTTTGACAACAGTGACTTGAGACATAGAAGAGTCTTCTTGCCACTCTTACTCTCTTTGAATTGCTGAATACAAAGATATTTCTTAGGGTCAAGAAGCAACTGCCTCTTTTAAATTTTAATGGTGAACAAGAGTAGATCTTGTAGGTCCCCGAAGGCTTCATAAATCAAAGGGGGTTTCTGTGCCAATTGAGGAAACAGGATTTGAAGAGTGCTAGCAAGTCAACTCATTGCAAAATCAGGGAAAAGTATACTTGGCTTTTAAGGGACTTAAGTCTAGGCAGACCACATGCTCTTATAAGTAGTTTTTGTTTTCTGAAAAAAGAATCTTTCTGAATTTCATAATTGAAGAATTAGTGCAATTTTTGCTTCTCCACTTTCGTTTTTGTAGAGCTAATTCTTATTCTACAATGACATGGATTAGGAGTAATTCCACCACATTAAAAAGAGCTGTGCCAGTGAAGAAATAATTTGATGGAGTTGATGATCAGTATGTTCAATTGCATGTTCATCTGTTTTCTTGGGCTCTATATTTGTCTGTGCCACTGTGTCATTTCTGAAAGATCTTCATCTGAAGTTAATGTACATATTGTTTAACTTTTAAGGTAACATTGAGTATTTGTTAGGGCTCAAGTAACTAACATATCAAAGTGTGCCAGGTAGAAGATGCTATATGGCCACAAATTATTTGTAGCAGCTGTTAAAGGGGCTTCAGTAAAACTAACTTTACATTACTAGCATTATATGATAATAAAATCCTGAAATCCTTTCCTTGAGCCTTTTAATTTTATTAACTTTTCTCTACATATGGAAACCTATGTCAGCAAAGTTGAAACTTTTGTCTTACCTTGACTTTTGTGCTCTCAAAGTCTGGTATTTGAAGGTATTGAAGTTATTTCTACCTGGCAGTGGACAGGTGTGATGTTTCATTAGAGAATTTGTTAGGCTGCCACTAGTGCTATCTCAGCTTTCTTAATTTTGAAAGTCACAGGAGAAGAATTTGTCTCCTGACTGTGAAGTATATACATTTACTATAATGACTTGCAAGTTGTCTTGGTTCCAGCTATGACAGGGTTAATTTTTTGCAGTAGCCAGAAGGGGGCATGGTCAAGACCCTAATAGAATCACAGAATCAGAATCACAG
>WEKX01001799.1:25278-46034 GCA_013390025.1 Pitta sordida | reverse complement strand
CTAACCTATGACAACTACATAATGAAAGAAATAAGCTTGATGATATAGATTCCTCACTTTTCATTTATTTGAATACTCATCTTTCTTGAGTTCACTGCTTACTGAGAGCACACTACATAAGTGATTTAAGGAAATCAGTCAGGATCCAAGGTAGTTGCTTGCAAGCAAAGAAAAGGTTTATTTTTGGCCCAAGAACCAAGAAAAGAGAAACAGCAGTGTTCTCTGCCCTTTCAGGTGCCAAAAGCCCCTCCCAGATCTTACCACCTATCTTTATACCTGTGCCTTCTACGTATGGAAATTATGCCGTGAATATGTATCTCTTCACCATTATGTCATAAATTCCCACTTTGCCATAAGCCCTTTGATCAATCTTAAAATCCACTTTAGCACAGTGGTAAGTGTCCCCACCTGGCGTGTGGGAGACCTGGGTNAGAAACAGCAGTGTTCTCTGCCCTTTCAGGTGCCAAAAGCCCCTCCCAGATCTTACCACCTATCTTTATACCTGTGCCTTCTACGTATGGAAATTATGCCGTGAATATGTATCTCTTCACCATTATGTCATAAATTCCCACTTTGCCATAAGCCCTTTGATCAATCTTAAAATCCACTTTAGCACAGTGGTAAGTGTCCCCACCTGGCATGTGGGAGACCTGGGTTCGATTCCCGCCAGGGAGACAGTGTTAAGAGTTGGACTCGATGATCCTTGTGGGTCCCTTCCAACTCAGAATATTCTGTGATTCTGTGCATCTGCTCCCATGTTTCACATTCTTTTCCCGTTGTTTTGGCTAACTGTCTTGTTTTGTCCCTGGCTGGATGCCAGAGATTCACCCACAACCTCTCCTGGAGAAAAACTGAAAAAAGGTTTATCACAGGCAAAACAAGACAAGCTACAAGTGGGGTATATGAAAGATTTCTTTATTTCTAACAAGATCAGAGCTTAATGTGAGAAGCATAATTTTAAAGGCAACCTCTTTCCCCCCACCCCTCCCTCTTCTTACAACGGATCTCATAGTCCCTTTTCCCTCCAGAAGACAAAAAGAGGAACGGGGGTAGGGCAAAAGCCAGGCAAGTTGATATTTCTGACCAGTTTTAGGGTAGGAAACCGTCTCTCTGCCTTTCATAAAATCTCTCTCTCACAAGAGAAAAAGTCTTTCATGACCCTTTCCCAGTGTGAGTCCTCCAGACCCAAGGGACGACAGCTCTTCCATTCTCTGTTGCCTGAGAGTCACAGCACAGGATGCAGTCTTTTAAGCACTGGCTGCGCTGCTTCATTTTGTGAGCCCATCCCAAAGTACATCGATCAGATCCTACCATAATGCAATTCTGTCACAAAGCGTCTGTCCGAGCTCTGCTCCGGTCAAGTGTTTCTGGGCTCTAAGATTATCTGCAGCTTTCCGGTATGATCCTCCATCTTCAGCATGGCCGCAGGTGAATTCTGCATCTCTGCTCTCTCTCTATTCCACAAGCTGCAGACAGACAGTCTGCTTCACCATGGACCACTCTACGCCTGGACGCCTGGAACCCTTGCTACCCCTCCTCTGGCCGGCCTGGCCGTGGTGCCTTCATGGTGCCTTCATGGCTGCTCAAGCTCTCACAGGCTCTGCTCCAGGCATCTTCTTTGCTGTTTCTACATTTTTTTCCTCCTTTCTTAAATATGTTATCACAGAGGCACCTCTATCTTCTTCTGACTTTGGCTGGCAGACGAGGCCTAGGCAGCAGCTGGCTGGTGTTAGCTCCACTAGTTTGCCCTCCCCTGTTGCCAGAAAAAAAACCTCTCACTCAAATCAGGACACTAACATCCTCTTTTGTTTACCATTCAGGACTGGGAGACAAGGTTTTTCACCTTTAATATTTGGTGTTAATTTTCAGGCCAATTGAATGATTTTAAAATCTACTAATCCTTCTGAAATTCACTAAAATTTCACTATTTCACTAAAATCCTTAAATCTCTAAGCTCCTACCTAACTCACTAAAATATATAATTTTATGAATCCTCAAATCATAGGCTTATGACTATTTTTGCATTTTGAAAGTTTGATAAGAGAGAAGGAGCATTGCCAAGTAGAGAGCCCTAACAAAAAATTATAGAATTGGACCATTTCCTACCTCTCCTTCTGAGCCTCAGTCATTGTGCCAAAAAATAAGAACAACTCCTGGGACCAAAAAATCAATCTAGAAAAGCACTGACTATGAAACTCAGACCTAAGTAACCTCTACATGCAGGGAAATGGAAAGAAAAAAAGAATCCTAGAACATAGCTTTTAACTGGGGTACTTCTTCCACATTTTTAATTAAAAGGTCATTAAATAAAATATGTGAACAGTACCAAGAACAGTCATAAAACAATTCAGAAGGAAGAACAAAGCTAAAAATAGTTCATATTCTTGTGGATTGCTTTAACCACTGTATTGTTACATGAAAGATTCAAGACAGTACATCTTTGTTTTGCCTGTATAAATTAATAGATTTAATCTTGGCTATTCTACTTTATAGTCAGTTCAGTTATTACTACATACAATAAGAGTGCTCGTAGAATGTCTTTCATAAAAGACTTCTCAGAAGACTCAGATGCAAAAAATATTTACCATATGAAAGTCATGTTAGGAAGCGGTTTTTCACAGAGAGAGTGATTGCACATTGGAATGGACTGCCCAGGGAGGTGGTGGAGTCACCGTCCCTGGAGGTGTTTAAGAGAAGACTTGAGGAGGAGCTTAGTGACATGGTCTATCTAGGGGGTGTAGGGCTGGATGATCCTGGGTCCCTTCCAGCTCAGAGTGGCCTGCTAGACTGTGAGGGAACTAGGTTTGTGTTACCGCTCTGGGATGTGCTTTCAGACTCTGTACGGGTGTTAGATGGTGAGTTGGACTAGATGATCCTTGTGGGTCCCTTCCAACTCATAATATTCTGTGTGATTCTGTGTAAAGAAAATAAACCTTGTGTTCATGTAATCAGTGTAGTCAGGGTGGTGACATCTTTGAATTTTCTGGTTGTTACTTAAGTTTCTATCACAAAAATGTAAGTACATAGGGAGTGAAATCTACACAGACTTTTAGTGAATTTTTACATTAGAATGACACAAACCTTTGGTAAATTGAGTGAAATTTTTTGTAATTATGAGGAAACTCAGGTGACAAAATAATTATGCAAATACATAGCCAGACAATTGTATGAGTATAAAGACACCGAGCAGAACAATGTGACTAATACATTAATTTTTTTCTCTCTTGACACATTCTATACTGCCTGAACATCATAACCAGAAAAGTTTCAGCAATACATTCTTAACATGGATTGGATTTACTGTAAACTGGAAGAAAATCAATCATTCCTCATTCCTTCTGTTTTCTTACAATTTCCTAGAGTTCATTTTGCAAAGAACTGTGGAACTGTGTCTTTTATTTATATGATAATCTCCATCCACCTATGATCCATAGTAGAAGTACATGAAACTTTTTCTTTTTGCTGTTCTCAAGCAGGTAAGAAATGCAGGGGGGAAAACCTGAAAGAATGAGTATTGCTTCTAACTTCTCTCTCACACAGTAAACCATCCAGAACAACCTAGCCAAAATAAAATCTTTAGTCAATTTTTGAAAGTTGTGTGTAGTTAAGTCTAGTTTTCCCTGAGAGCTGGTGTAAAATTGCAAGGTAGCCTTTATTATGCAGATATTTAAATTCATTTCAGTAAGACTGATTCCACAGGGGGACTTAATTGACATGCACAACATAAACAAAAATCTTTCTCTAGACAGAAAGTTGAGAATACCTTATACATATCATTTTAAAAGATCTTCCAATAAAATAGTATTAGACTACCTTTATGTCTTTAGAATACTAGTAATACAGAAATTGCTTAGAATCAACTGAAAAAAACAAAGCAGCCCCTGCCACAATTCAGTGGATATAGATCATTAAAAATAATAAAAGGAAAAATCTAAATGATGACCTTGACAGGCTGGAGAAATGGGCAGACTCCAATAATATGAGATTTAACAAGACCAAGTGCCAGGTTCATCACTTTGGAAATAACAACCCCATGCATCGCTATCCGCTGGGGGATGAGTGGCTAGAGAGTAGTGAAATGGAGAGGGATTTAGGAGTAATGATTGACAGGAAACTTAATATGAGCCAGCAGTGTGCCCAGGTGGCTAAGAAGGCCAATGGCATCCATATTAGGAACAGAGTGGTCAGTCGGACTAGGGAAGTTATCCTTCCCCTGTACTCAGCGCTGTTGAGCTGCTTGAGAGGGTCGAGAGAAGTGCAACAAGGATGGTGAAAGGACTGGAGAACAATCCCTATGAGGAGCAACTGCAGGAACTAGGATTGTTCAGCCTGGAGAAGAGGAGACTCAGAGGTGACCTCATTGCTGTTTACAACTACCTGAGGGGAGGCTGCAGCCAGATGGGTGTGAATCTCTTCTCCCAGGCTGATGACACCAGAACAAGAGGACATAGCCTTAAACTATGCCAGGGGAGGTTTAGACTGGAAGAGGAAGAGCTTTTTCACAGAGAGAGTGATGTCTCATTGGAATGGTCTGCCCAGGGAAGTGGTGGAGTCACCATCCCTGGAGGTGTTTAAGAGAAGACTCGATGAGGAGCTCAGTGACATGGTCTAGATGGTGGGAGGCTTGGATGGATGGAGCGTGGTGCCCGTGGTTCCACACTTGTGGGCCTGATTCCTGGGTAGGCGTTCATTTGGGATTTGGACTAGATGATCCTGTGGGTCCCTTCCAAGTCAGAATAACCTGTGAACCTTTGACAGATGGAACAGAAATTCTACTATGAAATAGGTTAGTAGTTTCCACCTTGACTTTTCCTTGAGCAACATGTGAACATGCATACATAAGAATTATTTTGCTCATTAGAGTGAGTATAGCTGATAGAAGAAATACAGTAATAGCAGACTGCCAAAACTGTTACATGTTTTGGCCTGAGTAAGTATCAAAATGGCTTTCAAAAATTTCAGAAGTGAAGAAAATGGAAGAAGAGGAATGAGAAATTTCTCCTAACCAGAAGCTAGGGAATTTAAGGAGAAAAAAATACATTCTGAGATGTATAATCATGGATAATTCAATATAATGTGAAGTGCAATGTTTTATCTTACTTTTAAAAGTATCTCATACACATTGCAATAAGGTATAGTGCAATGAAATGCACTCTATATTTATTTAATAAAATATACATTTATATTTTATATAAAATAAGATACACAGACAATTTTTATGTAGTCAGGTCTCCTATAGCATGCTACTGCGAGTCTTGGCCGCCCTCTACGTAGCCCTCCATCCGCGTAGAGTGGCAGCTTAGTGATATGCAAATTTGCCCTGCACCCTCACTCCGGCGCTGTTTCAGAACTGCCCTGCTGTGTGTTGGTGTTCGTGTCAGTGCTTCCTGGTGCCCACAACCACCCCATGCTGGGACAAAACCCTTTTCTACTCGGCTGGGGACAGTGGTGCAGGGAGCCAGCCACGCTGCTGTCCTGGTGTCTCTCTAGGTGGGTAGACCTGGTGTCTCCATACTTAGGGTAGATGTCTGCCCTGAGAAAGTCTTAGACACCATGTCTAACCCAAGAGTATGTAAATCTACCATAACTGCATGAAGCCTCCTTGGACAGAGCCAAGCTGCTGCAGGAGCAGCATACGCCTTGCACCGCTCCAACGCACTGCTGTGGCACAGGCTGGCTGCCCTGAGCCGAGCCAAGCTGCAGCATGGGCGGCTGGGGGGGAGGGGGATTTGCATATTAATGACTGCTTACTTTGAATATTCATGTGCGTCAGGTTGCGCACACGCAGTTATGAAATAGATCTCCTTAATTGTTGAAAAATCGCGCCGCTAAGATATGAAGTCACAATATGGGAGGCGTGAAGTGGAAGAGGGTTGACTGTCTTGCAATATGTTAGCAAAAATTTAATCAATTTCTGTTAATAAAATAATTAGTCCAGAGCAATCAATTCAACTACATCAGGACACAAGCAGAAATTACTCAAAAGCTTTTAATTAATTCCTGAAGTCTTAAGCTAGATTGAAAATTGATAGTCCCTGCAGAGGAGGGATGGTCCTAAGTATCTTTTGTTACAGAGGTGTCAGCTGAAATAGAATTAACAGCAACACTTTGCACCTAAACCACCTTCTTTCTATTAGCATACATATCTTTTCATGTGTTTTGATTCAAGGTTTTGTTTACCCACATTAGGAATTCAGCTACTAAAATAATTTGAATGGAAGGGTTCTAAGGAAATTGCCTCAAAATACTATTCAGTTTAATCTTCACACTGAATTTCACAATTTGCAATTGAGGACAGCTGATACAATAGTTTAAAAAGAATGAAGTACCAATGTCATCATATTGGGCAAATCTTTTAAAAGGAGGCAAAAATACAATACAGCAATCAAAATTATTTGGTGATATACTCTTTCTATCTGTATGTTAGTTCCACTATCATTTACTATCACCATAAAGTTGTACATTGCCTAGTATCTACCTGCTGGTAATCAGTACTGGTGTGATCCAGACTAAGCACAGTCATGCTTCTATTAATTCAATCACCCACTTAATATTTAGTTTACTTCATATATATTTCATATACGAAATATATATATATTCATATATATATTCATATATGTATTTCATAATGTTTCTTGTACAGTCAGACCTCCTATGCATGGTACCGTGGATCTTGTCCTATTCATATATATATATTCATATATGTATTTATGTTTCTTGTACAGTCAGATCTCCTATGCATGGTACCGTGGATCTTGTCCATCTCCCACGTAGCACTCTGTCTGTGTAGAATGGCAGCTCATGAATATGCAAATTTGGCCCACACCCTCACTCCACCCCCCGGCACTCCAGCATTGTTTCGGCACTGCATTGGTGTGTATTGGTGTTTGTGTCGGGGTTTCCCGGTGCCCGCAGCCACTCCAAGCAGGGAAAATCCCTTTTCTGCTCAGCCGGGGACATGGGTGTGCCTGCACCTCTGTCCCAGTGTCTCTCTGGTGGGGTAGACCTGGTCTCTCCATACTCAGGGTGGACGTCTACCCCAAGAAAATCTTGGACACCCCATTTAACCTGAGAGTGTGTAAATCTTTCATAACTGTACGAGCTTCCAACTCATAGCATTCTGTGATTCTGTGAAGACTCCTTGCTTGGAGCCGAGCTGAGCTGAGCCACTGTGGGAGCAACTGCTCTGCCGTGGGGCAACGCCTGGCCCAGCTCGCCGCTGTGGCATGGGTGCCCGACCTGGCTCACTGCCGCTGCGCGGGCGGCCGTGGAGGGAAAATTTGCATATTCATGACTGCTTACTTTGAATATTCATGCGTGTCAGGTCGAGCATGCGCAGTCCCAAAACAGGCCTCCTAATCACTGAAAAATCAGGCAATGAAGATGTGAAGCTCCTATCTGGAGCAAAGTGGAAGAGGGCCAACTGTATATTGACTTAACTAAGGGAAAAGAGCACAAGCCCTGCTTAAAATGTACTTGACTCAAGTTTCTGCCCTCATTTTTTAACAAATGTGAAAACTGGTGAGTTATCATATACTCATAGGGCATGCTGAGTTGGAAGGGACCCATCAGGATTATCAAGTCCAACTCCTGACCCTGCACAGGACACCTTTGCTCAATATCTATATCTACTATATCTACTGCTCTATATCTACTATTAGTCTTGGGTGAAAGCTTGATGCAATATACCAAAACAGCTGAAGTGTAACTGTCTTTACCTTGAGTGCCTATCTGCATGGGCACAACTCAGTTCAGCTTAAGGTAGGTATTGGCAATGGGATAGAATAATTGCAAAAGGTATGATTTCTCCAAATTAACTAAAAAGACAAGTCTTGCTTAAGTATAGTTATTTACATTGTATTCACTGTAACTAGAATAAATGAATCCAATCCTAGAAATTCTAAATCTAATTTAGACATAAATAAGGGTATGAACTTCTCCTTTAAAGGTATCTGGTTAAAGGAGACATAAAGACCAGGCAAACACATAATAAGAAAGGCCATGATAAGAACAAAACTGGTCAGTGGAACAAATTTGTGTGTGAAAAAAATTTATATTTTACATTGGGAAGATGAGGAAAGGGAAGCAAACACACAGAGTCATAAAACCTGACTTACTTGCATTAGGAAACAATAACCAGAAACAAACCTGGTCAGTCATGCTAATTGATTTGCTATCAAGAAACTGTAGGCAAATTAGCTTTTTGCAACAGATGGTGATGCAGTCCTAGGGGTTTGGGATGTTAGAAAGGGCTGTGGGACTATGCTGGCTGACAAGGCAATGTGCAATAGTGAAATATGCAATACTGAGAATATAGACAATTCTCTGTTTGTATTATGCAAATATGTCTATCTATAGTGTTTAATTTGCTCAGTCAGATTGTTTTAGTCTTTAAATATGAGCTAGTTTAATCCCTCAATTCTTCAGAATTCCTCTGTAATTTTCAGTTTTCAAGGTACATTGCCTGAACAGAGGTAGTCAGACTGGAAGCCAATATTCCTAAGGGAACAAAACCATAAAAATTTTCTTGTGTCTCTAAGAAATTTGTGGGACCAAAGATTGTAACATTCTGTGATCTACTAATATTCTGATTTACCTCCATCCATATTTCTGTTAGAGGAGTTCCCATCTTGATACAAAATGTTTTACTATTAGCTCCCAAGTATCTGATTTTTACATTGTCATATTTCTTCTAACTCAGTTGTATTATTGCCGTCCTTTAGTTGACCCTGTTTACATTTCCTTTACATCTGTGTGTGCCAGGGCACTAAATAAAATATGTGCAAAATATAAAGCAAAACCAAATCCATACATAAGACTTGTGAAACCTTACTAGTAGCACACTTCCTTGCCCGTCATTTCTTTTTCAATACAGACTGAACAGTTAATCTATTCTCACATTAATCTCCATCTTCTCTATCTTAATTAATAACACCTCCCCTGGTAATATATCAACTACTCTACTGAAGTCCAGATAACGTAGTTTAGATAAAGGATTGTCTTTATCTGACAAGAAAAAAAAGTAGATGCTTTCTTAACAAAGAGACATAGGAGGTTAATGTTACATTGATATATCTCCTCTACTTTTTATCTTCTTTTTCATTCATTGACTTCAGCTTCATGAAGTAAATTTCTTTCCAAATTTAGCCATTTCATTTACACTTTCCCTCCTATTTTGATCTGTATTTAAAATAGTTACTACATTTTCTGTTTATCTATAAGAATGAACCATGTTTGATTTTGCTGCATTACTGAACATAGCGGTCCCATGAGGCCATGTAGAAATTTTTTCAGAAATTTATTGAAACTAGAAGGTCTTTAAGGTCCCTTCCAATACAGATCATTCTATGACTCATGATTCCATGATTCATGATTCTCTCTTGCATAAACAATTGATATTATTGAGATTAACCTCCTCATTGGATCTTTTATCACTACATTTGTATAAGCTATCCTACATATCAGTAGTGCTGAAGGATTTTTTTTTTTTAATTAATTCAAATATTTTGTTGTACTTAGAACAAATTCAGTTTGAATCCTTCCTACATAGCAATGGACTACTTACTCCTGAATATTTTCCAGGTTTTACGTTTGGGTGGTTTTATTGATTTCTTTTTGCTCATAGCTTTCCTGGAAATTTTCCTGGACAAGGTGAATAGGAGCATATAATAAGCACCTTGGAATCTCACTGCTTTCTCTGTTAGTGTGTTGAGCAACTTTTATGTACTTGAAGAAACTCCAAATGACAGAATTTTAAAAGACAAAGCCATTACACGATTAGAACAAATAAACTGCTAGGTTGAATGATATCAAACTCTGTGTCCGAAAGTCTTTGTTAATTGGGCAGCTGTCAGCAGCTGGTGTAAGGTTCAAGTTTTGCTGCCCCTGCATCAGCCTGATTTTTAATGTGGCTCAATTGCCATCTTGAGACTTCCTTTTTATCTCTTTATGTCCATGTTTGTTGATTTTGTGGTGTTGTTTGTAGCTTTGTTGTTGCTGTTTCAATTTGATTTGAGTTGGTTTTTAAAATTTTCTTGAAAGTTTTGTTTTCTGAAGTCACTGAGCTGTGGACGGTCCCTACACCACCAATCTTACTTCTGTCTACAATTTCATATTTCTAATTATTCATTGCTCTACTCAGAAGTCTTTCTTGATCAAAACTTGGCTTTAGATCACTGACAGCACAACAACTGGGAAAAAGGAGGTGTAGTTTTATAGTATATTTGATTTTATCAGGAAGTAGAAACAGATATAAAGTGAATCATACTTTCAGTGTGATTGACTGCTTTTTTCCTTTAACTGTACTTGATGGGCAACAAGTTAAGAAACAGATATTTACATCACAAACATCTAAGTCAGGTGAGAAGAAATCTCTTCAAGTTCTCTGCCTTTAACCCTTCAAAGGAAATGGTCACCATACACTTAGAAAAGAAATATTTAGTCTTCACAAATTTATTCACAGATTCACAGAATATTATGAGTTGGAAGGGACCCACGAGGATCATCTAGTCCAACTCACGAAGTTCTAGCTAATTTTAAAATAGCTATTTTTGAGTGTTCCCTGTTAACTATTTATATCATCAAGATTAAATAATAGCTGCAACCTGTAACACAGAGTTTTAGCAGGTGGCCAAGAAGGTCAATGATATCTTGGCCTGTATCAGAAATACTGTGACCAGCAGGATCAGAGCAGTGATCATCCCGCTGTACTGGGTACTGGTGAGGCAGCATGTTGAATACTGTGTTTGGTTTTGGGACTTGCACTACAAAAGATATTGGGTGCTGGCGTGTGTTCAGAGAAGGGCAACAAAGTTGTTGAAGGTTCTGAGTCTTAAGAGGAGAGGCTGAAGCAGCTGGAGTTGTTTAGCCTGGAGAAAAGGATGCTCAGGGGGAACCTTAGTGCTCTCTACAACTATGTAGTGAGATGGAGGTCAGTTTCTTCTTCCAAGTAACAAGTCATAGGATGAGAGGAAATGGCCTCATGTTGCTTCAGGAGGAGATCTAGACTGAATATAAGGATTCTATTCTGTGATTCTGTGACTTTTGAGTACCCCTTGAGGTACTAAATATCTAGTCTCAATCCATTAGCATAGGCAGAGAAGATCACAGAATCACAGAATAATTTTTGTTGGAATAGACCTCTAAGTTCTTTTTTGGAATTGAGGTCAGCCATGGGAAAGGCTAATCAGAAATGTAAGATATGGCACATATAGGTATGGTTTAGTGGTGAACACAGTGATGCTAAGGTAGGTTTTAATATCATCTAGCTGAAAACATATTCTGCATATATTCTATTTTGCAATCTGCAGAATCTGTGAAACATTTAGGAAGTGATGGGCTAGAATCAATATAAAAATACACTAATACAGTGATAATTTATTGATATACAAGAAAATTAAAAACATAATTTCAGGGAGTTCAAAGATGTATCACTGCATTTTTTTTCTCTATGTGCCAGATCTATCAAATGTCTATAATTTTCCAGAAGTCCAGTAAAGATTGTACTTCACTTCTAGACACACACAAGCCCAGACTGTGGATGGTTTCGTGTGATCAGCCTAAAAAAATGTTAAAAGAATATTTGTAATATTGAAAAAATCTTTGTGATGGGAAAAAATAGTGCAAAAGCTTAAAACTGAAAATTCCATTCAAGTTACTGAGAGCTTCACCATTGACTTCAGTTGCTCGGAGAGGTTGTTAAAGGAAAACTGCACACCAATATCAGCAGTTCTATAATCTTGATGAAGATTTTAGAGAAAAAGCTGAGTTTATAAGCAGAAAAAAATTTGCAATTATTAAGCTGAAATATATCCAGTGGTTTCTCAGTTCAGGACAATCTAAACTTTATGGGATTTTATTGTTTGGGGTTTTTTTCTTTACAAATATGAAAATAACTAGCAATAATTAAAGATTATGTGTGTGTGTGTATATCACAGTATCACAGTATAGATAAGGCTGGAAAGGACCTTGAAGATCATCTAGTCCAACCTATAATCCAACTAACCTATCCTCTACATCTAGATCATATCACTCAGTACCTCATCCAGCCTCCCCTTGAACACATCCAGGGTTGGTGACTCAACCACCTCTGTGGGCAACCCATTCCACATCTGAATCACTCTTTCAGTAAAAAATCTCTTCCTAATATCTAGCCTAAACTTTCCCTGTTGAAGCTTAAGACTATGACCTCTCATCCTGTCCCCAGAGACCAAGGAGAAAAGACCAACCCCTGCCTGGCTACAACCTCGTTTTAGATAGTTATACACAGCAATAAGGTCACACCTGAGCCTCCTCTTCAATAAGCTGAAGTGTAACTGTCTTTACCTTGAGTGCCTATCTGCATGGGCACAACTCAGTTCAGCTTAAGGTAGGTATTGGCAATGGGATAGAATAATTGCAAAAGGTATGATTTCTCCAAACTAACTAAAAAGACAAGTCTTGCTTAAGTATAGTTATTTACATTGTATTCACTGTAACTAGAATAAATGAATCCAGTCCTAAAAATGCTAAATCTAATTTAGACATAAATAAGGGTATGTACTTCTCCTTTAAAGGAGAATGACACATCTCACCACGTTTCAGTGATGGCAATTATGTCATATCTTTCCAGGTGTACCAAAGCTTCCAACTCACCCTTCTTATTGCCCATACTTCATGCATTAAAATATACACACCTCAGCTGGGTTGGTAAATACATCTTCATAGCAGTTACACCATCTATTGTGTCCTTCTGAGAGGCTTTGGTGCCACCCACTTCGATCCTAGTTTAAAGCCCTCTTGATGAGGCTTGCCAACTGGTTACCTAATACCCTTTTACCCTTATTAGACAAGTGCATCCCACCTGAGTCTAGTAAGTTTTGATTAGCAAATATTTCCCTATGATCAAAGAACCCAAAGTTCTTCCGGTCACACCATCCCTTTAGCCATTTATTAATAATGAGAACTTTCCTTCTTGTGTCATTGTTCATCCCTGTTGTTACAGGGATCGAGCAGAACACTATCTGCATACCTGCCCTGTTGATAAGGTCATCAAGCTCCCTGAACTCCCTTTTAATTGTTTTAACTCCTCTCTCCGTAGCCTCATCACTTCAAACCTGAACCAATAACAATGTGTAATAATCTGAAGGCTTAATAAGTTCAGGTACCCTCGCAGTGACATCCCGGACCCAGGCCCCTGGGAGACAGCAGATTTCCCTGTGGGATGTGTCAGGTCTGCACACTGGCCCCTCTGTTCCCTTTAGTAGTGAGTCTCCTACGACCACCACCTTTCTCTTCTTTTCACTGCAAGTAGTTTTGACTACTTTTTTATTATAGCTGCTCTTAGGGGGTTCCCTGGCTAGAATGATTTCCCTTTCTCTGCATCTTGGTCGCCAAAATCCAGCTCCCCAAAAAGCCTTTGTCATAATTTCCCATGGTAAGCGTCAGAATAAACTTTCAGAATGTGGATAGGATAGCAGCATTCTGTGTTGGGTTAGGAATTGGTTGGATGGATGAGCCCAGTTTACCAGTGTTGGTAAATGGTGCCACATCCAGCTGGCAGCCGGTCACTAGAGGAGTCCCACAGGGATCAGTGTTAGGCCTGGTACTGTTTAATATCCTTATTGATGATATGGATGGGGGAATTGAGTTCATCATTAGCAAGTTTGCAGATGATACTAAGTTGGGGGCAAATGCTGAACTTCCAGAGGGTAGAAGGGCCCTTCAAAGGGACCTTGATAAGCTAGAGAAATAGGCACATTCTAATAGTATGAGGTGTAACAAGTCTAAGTGGCAGGTTCTTCGCTTTGGACATAGCAACCCCATGCATGGCTATCAGCTGGGGAATGAGTGGTCAAATAGAATGGGATTTAGGAGTAATGATTGACAGAAAACTTAATATGAGCCAGCAGTGTGCCCAAGTGTCGAAGAGGGCCAATGCCATCCTGCCCTGTATCAGGAATAGTGTGGCCAGTAGGACTAGGGAAGTTATTCCTCCCCTAATCACGACACTGGTCAGATCATATCTTGAATACTGTGTGCAGTTCTGGTGTCCCCAGTTTAAGAAAGATGTTGAACTGTCCAGAGAAGGGCGACAAGGATGGTGAAAGGTCTGGAGAATAAGCCCTATGGAGAGTGACAATGGGAGTTGGGGTTTTTCAGTCTGGAGAGGAGGAGGTGACCCCAGTGCCTTTTACAACTACTTGAAGGGAGGTTGCAGTCAGATGATTGTAGAACTTTTCTCTCAGGGTGCCAGTACCAGAACAAGAGGACACGGTCTAAAGCTGTGCCAGGGAAGGTTTAGACTGGATGTTAAGAAGAGCTTTTTCACAGAGAGTGATTCCTCAGTGGAATGGTCTGCCCAGGGAGGTGGTGGAGACAGCCCAGGCCATTCCTGGAGATATTTAGATAATGGGATGATGGGATAGGGAGTTAGGTTATATTAAAAAAAAAAAAAGAAAGATGATGACATCACCCTGAGATTAGCTCAGATAGATAAACATGGTGTTCACAGCAACAGGGTTGTGGGTTCAATCCCTGTATAGGCAATCACTTAGGATTTTGACTAGATGATCCTTGTGGTTCCCTTCCAACACAGAATATTCTGTGATTCTGTAAATTACACATAGATTTATATATCCATGTCTATGGGCATAAGGTGACATCTAAGATACAGCTATAAGTGTCGTAGGATGTGTGAAATGTACCAATATATTACATGAGTGTAGCTCAATGAAATGATCCTCAACAGGAGATGCAACATTAATCTGCTGAATATATAAATAGTCCACAGTTTCAAAATTACTTCTATTTACCTCATGGATTTTTAAGTATTAAAATCATATTATAGTGTCCATCATATAAGACATGATTGTCAATCATTAGTGAATTTAATGGTCATTTTTTTCCTCCTAATTCAAGGATTTCTGTGCTTTCACATATAAGTGCTATGTGAAACTTTACACACATATATATATGCATATACATATATTTGTGGGTTTATACATTCATGGACATTCAAATGCCATTCTAGCAATATCCATGCAAGGACAAGTAATCCTGTAATAAACAGTAGATGATGTCTTATTTTAGTGAATGTAATAGAAAGACAAATTAGTAGCTTGACCAGCTCATCTCCCTGTAGGTCTATTCTCTATAGAGCATTTTCTAGTGACTTAAACACTTAGCTCAAAGGGAATCCTTCTTAATGGATCTAAGACATTTTTGCAATATCTCAAAGTTAGGGGCTTGGTTTGCATTGTTGTGTTTTTCTCTTCCCCTTTATCTCTTATCATAAAGATGTAGAATATAAATTTCTCCTCTTATTCTGACACATTTTCCTAACAGTTGTAATAATCTGGGGCTAATGAAATATTAATATTCTTGTTTTACTTTCCTTAAATCTGTATAGTTTAAAATTACTTTATTGTCTAGAAAATATTTTTTCAGCGCATAATTCTTTAAAAGTTATTTATCTTCAAAGATTTTGATTGTCCTTTTTCTAATTTCAAAGTGATTGCTCAAAAAATAGGTACGACCCCAACTTATGTTCTATACACTTTGATTAATACTGAACACCTAGATAGCCAAAGGTACTAAATGTATAAGGTCAGGAAAGTAACAAACACCTTTCAGTAGAGGTAAGACTTGAAATTCAGCTACAAGATTAAGTACTTCATATGTTTTGAAGCAATCTGATTTTTCCTTCAGTTTTTATTTTGTACTAATACCAAGTAGCAATGGCATATGCATTATGTCAATATGTGATTGTTCTTATATTTTGAATAACTTACTTGTCTATCATCTACATTCTGATGAGCAGACAGAATATATAAGTTACCAATTAAAAAAAAAATCTATGATTTCACTAAATAATTTTTTAATATAATAAAGTAACTCATGTAACTTCCGGAAATTTATTGATACATAACTTATATTGCTTAGTGAGCCAAAACAATACTCTAAATGTATGGTGAGAATATCCTTTAATAATCTGTACTGCTCAAAATCTAGTTGACTATGTAAACTGGAAGTCAAGTCTCCTCATGAAATGGAATCAGAATTTTCAAGATTAGAAGAGACATTCTGGATCCTCCAATCCAAACATTCATCCAGCACTATCCCTGTTACCCCTAAACCACTCTACCATATCACCCAGCACAAAATTCAATCATCTCTTGCACACCTCCAGGGGTGGCGATACCATCATCTTACAGGTTCACAGGTTCATAGGTTATTCTGAGTTGGAAGGGACCCTCAGGATCATTTGGTCCAACTCCCAAGTGAACGCCCACCCAGGGATCACACCTACAAGCGTGAAACCATGGGCACCACAGTCCCNTTGTTATACCCAGAGTGAACAACACGGCACTTGATCTTGTTAAGTCTCATATTATTGGAGTCTGCCCATTCCTCAAGTCTGTCAAGGTCCCTCTGAAGGACCCTCCTGCCCTCTGCCAATTCAGCATTGCCCCCAACTTGGTATCATTTGCAAATTTGCTGATGATGGACTCAATTCCCCCATCCATACCATCAATAAAGATATTAAACAGTGCTGGGCCAAGCACTGATGCATGTGGGACTCCACTAGTGACTGGCTGCCAGTGGATGTGGCACAGTTTGCCAACATTCTCTGGGCTTGTCCCTCTAACCAGTTCTTAACCCGACACAGAATGCTGCTATCCAACCCACGCTTTGAGAGTTTCTTCTGACACTTACCATGGGAAACTGTATCAAAGGCTTTGCTACGATCCAGGTACGCAACATCCACGGCCTTTCTATCATCATCCAGGTGAGTCGCCAGTTCTTGTCTGCCCTGTCTGCACCTGGGGAGTCCCCAGGAATTTTGATGAAGTGGTCCCTGAGCCCACACCGCCTCCCAAGCAAGTCCTGGGCTTTGGTTGCCACCGCTGTGGGAACTGCAGCAGGTGAAGGCGGCACCATGGGGCTGTATGGACTAATGAGCTCTGCCTGCTGTGTTCCCTCTTGGTGGCATACCTGGCATGGCACCACGGTGGCTGGGGACAGCCGTGCATAGCTCTGCCAACACTTCAACATCTGAGAGCAGCAGTCTAGTGGCTGCCTTGTCACCATGGTAACGCTGCCAACAGCGCACTGGCAGAGCAGAGTCCCGGTGCTGGGGGGAGGTGCTGAGGGCATGCTGCATTCCCCAGGAATTTTGCAGGTTCTGGGACACACCCTGCAGTGGCCAGACTAGCAGAATTTAAACCCATTTTTTACTTCAGCAGTAAATGTTCACATTTAGGGAGAGTCAAGCCTAAAGTGAACATGATTTTTCCAGAAATTTGGCTTAAAAACTATGTGAATTTCAAACTTCTGCTTGCAAAAAAACCAAGCAAACAGAAAAAACCTCTGCTAATGTATACTGTAAAAACAAAAACTTTGTAGAAGTGACAAAATCGGTGATTAAGCTGGAATATGTCTGACTTTTAAGCTGGCTGGCTGCTAGTCCCCATGGTAACATGGGACGCAAACCAGGACAGTTTTCCACAAAACGTTGTTACTTCTATAGCAGGTTTAGTTGTTTTTTGAGCAAGCAGGAATTTGAAGGGTTTTTTTCATCTCATTGCCACACTGGGGCGAGCTGTACACCCCCGGGACCGTGCGCTTCTGGGACCTCACGAGCTCATATTTAAACAGAACCTGCCCCATGCTTGGGCCCTCTGCTGGCTGGACTCCCCTGCTCAGGCAGAGGAGAGTGAGCTGCTGGCTGTGTCTGGTCAGCTCATTACCATGGGAATGGCGCTGGTACAGTCAGAGGCCAAGCCAGCCCCACTGTCTCTCATGAGGTGCTGCTGGCATGGGTGGGTGTAGCCACAACCCGGATACTGCGAGCAGTGAGTCCAGGCCAGTGCGGGCAGGCAGACTTGTCCGCCAGGGGTCCATGAAGTGGCCTGAGGGGCAGGGGGGGAATTTGCATGTTCATGACTGCCTACTTTGAATATTCATTTGTGTCGGGTCGTGCATGCACAGTCCTGAAACTGGCCTCCTTAATCGCTGAAAAATCAAGGCGTGAAGATGTGAAGCCGCTATCTGGGGGGCACAAAGTGGAAGAGGGCTTACTGCATTTATCATCACTGCCACATGCTTAATTAATATAGCAGAGTGTGGTACTAAAGATCAGGAGTAAATTACTAATTCTACCTTCAAATAATGGTTGTGTCCTGTGCAGTCAAGGGCATAGAGATTTAACAGTAAATTATTAATTATTAATGCAGCTCTCTCTATTCTCTATCATAAGCGGTATTAAAAGAAAAGCAAAAAAGTTCCATCTGGGATTTTAATTTTTTTTGCATGATAAATATACAAAATACTTCAAACACATATTAGTTTATATTTTAAACTCCTGATTAAATCTTTTTGGAACAAGTTTTGTGCTTAGCATAAAAACTTACATGTAGTACGTGACAAAGAATAAGAATGAAGTGAGAAAGTAATTGAAATTACGTTTTGATGGTAAAACAACTAGTTTTGCTGATACTAGGGGCAATGCAGTTAAGAGTTCAAAAACCTTTCTTGTTTGTATATATTTTCTGAGACACAGAAAATCACTTTGACAAATTTTATAATTAAACTAAGGAGAATTAGTTTACTACAATCTTAATTCCTATGTTAATGTCAAAAATTAATTTATAAATTTTATCCACAGAAGGAAGCATACCTCATTGTAAATTTAAGTCTATATCATATTCTCATGTTTGCATACAGGTGTTAGACAACTGTTAGTATTTAAGCCATAGTTGTCAAACTTTTCTTTGTTTCTTTCTTTATCCAGTGTTACCCAATGTTATCAACTTCAGAACAATTTTATAAATTACAGAAAACTAAATCTCAACAAATGTAGCAGTAGAATTTAATAATGCAATATTAATTCAATTATGCAATATTCCATCTTAACACTCTTCATATTAGTTTTAAGAGTTAGAAATTCCATGAATGGGTCCCTAAAGATTTTTAGCATCTAAAGGCAATACAAAATGTTGATAAATGCATTGAAAAGAATGTAAAATATTATTATAGAATTTCTTAGGAAACTCACCGCAGCTTTGGAAAGATAATGACTATTCAAATTATCAAATTTATCCTAGTTATAGAAGTGCCTTCAAACTAATTTCCTGAAAAAGATCATAGTAGGCAGTTTACAACCATGAACAAAGTTATATTCTAATAATACTCAAAATAATTGCAGATAGACTTTGCTAGAATTCTCTTAATGAAAGGTATGTGATTTGCTGACAGAATAGTTATTTCCCATAAGGTCTACAAAAATTGAGAGAGCTGAGGAACAACAAAGAATAAACCTGTTTGTTAACTGTCCGAAAATGTCCGCTTGGTTTTCCTTCCCCAGATAGGAGCAGGGGAGAAGGGAAGAAACCGGAACCAAGTTCTTGGCTAGATGTGCAGCCTCCCAAAGCAGATGGATGAAATTTTACATTTCAGATATCTCTATGAAAAGAGTCCTGTTCCTCTGATTCTCCAGCAAAACTGGAAAACGAAGAGGTGCTCTGATCGTTACTGTCACTGTGCCACAGGAGCACCGCTGCTTCGGAACTACTCACTGCACCGCTGCTCCACGTCATTATATTTTCCGGAATCCACCATTGTCACTGAATATTGGGGGGTGCTACAGACATCACCACCAGAACACAACAATAGGGAACACAGAAATACATTCACCATACACTACAATGCCAACCTATGACACAAATAAAAGTCCAGATTCTATTCTTTAGGCTGCCAATAGAAATTAATAAATGCACTTTTTCAGGACTTTTGTGAGAGGGGTTTTTTGTTTGTTTATTTTTCTTTGTTGTTTTTTGTTATACAGTCGACCCTCTTGCACTTCGCACCCTCCATATTGCAGCATCAGATCTTAGCAGCATGATTTTTTAGTGCTGAAGGAGGCCCCTTTTTGCAACTGCACATGCGCAACCTGCCATGGCAGTGGCAGTAGCAGCAGCTGCAGCACGGCCACTCCCCTGGAGCCACCGCCATGCAGTCATGAAACTGTGGCCCTAGCCAAGCTGAAAAGGGGTTTTTCCCAGCATGGGGTGGATGTGGGTGCTGGGAAGGGCCGATACAAACATTGCTACACAGCAATACAGTGCCAAAACAGTGCCAGGGGCTGCGTGAGGGTGCGGGGCAAATTTGCATATTAATGAGCTGCCATTCAACATGGAACTAGGGTTTCATGAAACCCGATTAAGACCACAGGTCTGCGATATAGGAGACCCAACTGTAGTTGCTTTGTTGTTGTTTGTAGTTCACAGGTTCACAGGTCATTCTGAGTTGGAAGGGACCCACAGGATCATCTCGTCCAACTCCCAAATGAACTCCCACCCAGGGATCAGGCCCACAAACGTGGAACCACAGGCTTGTTGTTGATTGGTTGTTTGGGGGGTTTTGCATTTCCACATACTGCTTCTGATACTATTTAATTTGTCAAAATACATTTTTACCAGCATGATCTCTACAGCTTGGATAATCACTGACTGTATCTCTGTCTGTGCACTGGGAACCTTGGGTTCAGTTTTCATCCAGAGGTCTACCTGTATCTGGTAAGGTTGAAGTAGATTTTAAGATAGTACACCAATAATTCTTGCCATACTAGAGTGAAAATAACAGCTACTGCTTTGCAATTTGGTGGCATTTTAGACACACATGTTTTGACAGAATCACGGAATCACAGAATATTATGAGTTGAAAGGGACCCACAAGGATCATCTAGTCCAACTCACCATCTAACACCCATGCAGAGA
>WEKX01001799.1:0-16436 GCA_013390025.1 Pitta sordida | reverse complement strand
TACGGGTGTTAGATGGTGAGTTGGACTAGATGATCCTTGTGGGTCCCTTCCAACTCATAATATTCTGTGTGTGTGATTCTGTGTGTGTGAGGTTTGCGCTGCCAGTGGGGCAGTGCGAGCAGATGCAGTCACAGCAGTCCGGCCCTGGTGGCTGCTGTGGAAGCAGCAGCGTGGCCGAAGAGAAGTCTAGGGATTCTCAAAGGGATTCCATGAGGCAGGCAGGGTGCACAAATGCTTCCCTTTCCTCCCCTGTGCTGAGCGAGCCCATGGGGTGGAGTCGAAGAGGCTCCCCAGTGCTCCTGAATGGTAGTAGCAGGATGGCAACAGGTTAGGTAACAGGTTTGGCTAGGTTAGGTAATAGGTGATAGGTTGGACTCGATGATCTCTAAGGTCTTTTCCAACCTTACTGATTCTGTGATTCTGTGATTCTGTGAATGTCTGGGGGTGGAGTGATGGGTGTGGCCTACATGCATATTAATGACCTGCACGTATTTGCGAGATTGACATTTTGCGAGACCTCTGACATGACCTGTTTCTTGCAAATGAGGGGGTATAACTCTATAATATTATTTGTTGAAATAAAATGACTAGTGGATAAAATTTAATAAATATGTTATCCAATTATATATATGATCGGAAATATCTATCAAACATAAACTCATAGAGTAGTTTTAATATTTGTACACCAATAAACTTGAAACAGATTAGTAACACTCATATGGAAATGAGAAAACCTATAAAAATATATGAAACCTAACCTTTATTCAAAACTTACTAGAGGTAAACTAGCAATTTAGTTTGAGCTTACTGGCAAAAATCCTGCAATAATATAACAGTAAACTGAAGAAATATCCATCTAATGACAGAGTTATTATTCACTGAAAATAACTCCAACACATTACCTCTCCTTGAGACCCTAATTTCTTCATACTCTTCTGGAAATATTAGCACTTTAGTGGTATCATTTAGCCTTAATGAGTACACCTTAAGATATCTTAAAATAAGAGTAAAATGCAATTTACTTCATCCGCAACACTCCGTTACACCACAAGGCTAGAAATTATCTTTATTCTGTATATAAATACTGTCCAGATTGCTTTTTCTATTATGGGAGAATTTGTATTTCTAAACTATTTTTCACATAATGAGTTTTCCTTTTAGCTATTTATTTAAGATTTCTTCCTCATGACATACTCATGGCTTCAGCTGTCTTATTTACTTTTTTGTTAAACTTTCATATTACAAAAAAACCCTTGCAACTTGCTAATCATGTAATATTGAGTTCTAGTTTCATTACACTTCACTTTAAGCACCTGAAGAATATTATCTCCCTGGACATTCAGGATTTGGGACTGTATTATTGCTTATAGGGATATGTCTTTCCTTGTTTACTGTTTATGCAGCTTAACCTTACTGGACTTTAAAATTAATTCTTAAGTGAATAGATTTAAAGGAAGTTCATGTAGTTGGAAGAATTGCTTATGTATTACACATAGAAGTAGAAGGTTTCATACTCTGCTTTCATAAAGAGATGGATGGAAATTAGTTGATCTTCAGTTCAGGATGGAATTAAAAATTCCTTAGGTGCTTCTAACTAAACTTTGGAACTGTCATCTCTGAAGTAAGTACTTCTATACATCTGAAATATGCAAGGAAGGAAGCATGGGGGAAAAAAATCTCCATTGGAAATTCTAAGGAAAGAAGTACATATCTAAGTGCAGGTCAAGATTATTCAATTACTTCTGCTAACAAGTCAATAAGGATTAAATATATTTTCTTAACCTACCCAGAAACCCTATATGTTTTAAAATCTGGGAATGGTATCACCAAGATTTGAAGCATTTTATCATTACAGGTGAAGAGTACACAAAGTTATGAAGCAATCTTGTATACTCCATTTGATTACCACAAATACTTTTTCTTTCTGTGCTAAGAGTTAAAAGAACAACTGCCATGCATGGCCATCTTAATGCATCTTTAAATGAGTTTTCTTTGGCTCAGGGCTCTAGAAACTAATTTTGACAGGTACTAGGTAGTAAAACTTACACATCATGGGAAGTACCTAGGATAGAGTGATGGAGTCATCTCACTTCCCTTTAGAAAATAGGATAATTGAGGGCTGATCTGAGGTGTTTGTATATAAACATGCAGAATCTGTAAAATAAATGGAAACCTGAGATGGCAAACCAGCCTTTATCAGAATGCAGTCAAGTAGGGAGACAAACAGGGATCAGTGCTAGGCCTGGCACTGTTTCACGTCTTTATTGATGATATGGATGGGGTAATTGAGTCCATCATTAGCAAGTTTGCAGATGATTCTAAGCTGGGGGCAAATGTTGAACTGCCAGAGCATGGAAGGGTCCTTCAGAGCGACCTTGACAGGCTAGAGAAATGGGCAGATTCTAATAATATGAGATTTCACAAGTTCAAGTGTCAAGTTCACAGGTTTACAGGTCCACAGGTTATTCTGAGTTGGAAGGGACCCACAGGACCATCTAGTCCAACTCCCAAGCGAAAGCACACCCAGGGATCAGGCTCAGAAGGGTGGTAGACGTAACAACCTCATGCATGGTTCTCGGCTGGGGGACGAGTGGCTGGAGAGTGGTCAGACAGAAAGGGATTTGGGAATAATGGTTGACACAAAACTTAATAGGAGCCGGCAGTGTGTCCAGGTGGCTAAGAAGGCCAATGGTCTGTTAACCTGTATCAGGAACAGTGTGGTCAGTCGGACTAGGGAAGTTATTCTTCCCCTATACTCAGCATTGGTCAGACCACATCTTGAGTACTGTGTCCAGTTCTGGTGTCCCCAGTTTAAGAAAGATCTTGAACGGCTTGAGAGGGTCCAGAGAAGGGCAACAAGGGTGGTGAAAGGACTGGAGAGCAAGACTTATAAGGAGTGCCTGTAGGAACTGGGATTCTTCAGCCCGGAGAAGAGGAGGCTCAGAGGTGGCCTCATTGCTCTTTACAGCTACATGGAGTGATGTTGCAGTCAGGCAGATGTAAATCTTTTCTCACACGCTACCAACACCAGAACAAGAGGACATGACCTCAACCTATGCCAGGGCAGGTTTAGACTTGATGTTAGGAAGAGCTTTTCCACAGAGAGAGTGATTTCTCAGTGGAATAGTTATCCCAGGGAGGTGGTGGAGTCGCCATTCCTGGAGGTATTCACACAGTATTCACAGTATAGATAAGGCTGGAAAAGACCTCAAAGATCATCTAGTCCAAGCTATAGTCCGACTAACCTAGCATCTACATCTAGATCATATCGCTCAACACATCATCCAGCCTTCCCTTAAATACCTCCAGGGTTGGCGAGTCAACCACTTGTGTGAGCAAACCATTTTTGAGAAAATGTGATTATCATAATTTTTGGAACACATGGAAACATAGTCAAGTGTAATGCTTAGTAAATGTAATCATTGAGGAAATCTGAGACAACTTAATTGATAGGACTTAGGTTGCTTGACAAGGGGGCATATTGGATGAAATGCTACTTTCTTCCTATCCTTTCAGAACTCTGTTGTATCTTTTGACTCTTGACATTAAAACGTTATTGGTGATAAAGAAACCACTAAGTACAACCTTTCATTCACAGTGATTTGCAGGTCCTATTCTTTGTGGCCTGGATTACCTACCAATAATTGTGCTTCCAAACCTCCTTTCTTCAGGATCAGACTTGGAAATGTAATCTGAAGGTTTTATTTTCCCCCAGAAATAAATATTCTTGGATCTATTTCAACAGCCCATATTTCTAGTGCAATAACTGTAGTTAACAGTTTCTATTTAAAACCTTGTACACTCCTGTAGTGCCAGCTAGATAACATTCATTTTACACCCAGTATATAAAACTTTATAGTAACATTAGATCAATAAAAAACTACTACAGATAGGATGTTATCTTCTCTACTACCAGGCTTTTTGTTTCCCCTAGTTTGAGCTCTGAAGACACTGGGCATTCTCACCTTTCATTTATTATATTTTTATCCTTATAATTTATTTTATCCTTATGTTTAAATCTTGTTCTCAATGTCAACTTACAAGACCTTTTTTTTTTTAACTCTAAGACTTTTTTGGTACCCCAAACTCATCTCTAACATCATTAGAATTTATTCCAGAATCACTTATTTCACACTTTACTTTAGTTGATAAAATAGTTCTGCATTCGTCACACAAATATCAATATCTTATCTTTCCTGTGTGGTATTCAAGACTCTTTCAGTGATCTGTAAAGTCCACTCTGTCACAATCACCCACTTGTTTCCCTCCAAGAAGACCACGTCACAGGAAGTATATTTACATGTTCACAGATGTAGTAATTTTCATCTTCTACCAGGGCATAAGACAGGCAATCAACCCCAGTGTGTCATTCTTTTCTGCCCTTATATGTCTGTAGTGAAGGCAATAGTTTTCAGCTTTAATGATGTAATTCCAGTAAAATGAAGTGCTTGAATTAGTCTTTTAAAATAGAAATTAAGCATGTATTTTTGAGAATATCATCATGTTTAACCCCTTTTATTATCAGAGACATAAGTTTGCCAGTAGCAGCATATGCTGCATGTGTTCAGTCTGTCTTTATGCCTTTTTGCTTTGGGAAACAACGGACTGCAGTATAGATTAAAGCCAACATTGTACAAAAGGCTTTATGTTTTTTCCTTCTTCAAAGGCTAGCTTCTGTTTGGATCTAGCAAATTTTTTGGGTTTTGTTCATTAGTTTCATGGAGGCATTTGGAACTGTTTTGTTCCACTAGCTAGAAAGAAAACCGTTATTTTAAGCCATTTTATACATCTCACAATACTAAAAATCTAAGTAGAAGTATACTTATGAAAATTTCTATATTTGAATAAGGCATATGTTAGGTAAAATAGATAGTATCTATTAATATTTCATTAAGACTATGTAGTACAAATGTGATACCTTGATTTTAAAGAAAATGTATTTGCCAAGGAAAAATACTATTTTACTATTTTTATCAGTGTAAAATTCTAGATGAAACAATCACACTTCACACTGGAAGCAAAATATAATTTATAATTTTTCACATTTTTCTTTTTTTCTGGTTTATAATTTCCTGAAATTTATACAAATTTATAGATATATTTTATTGCATTAACAGGTTTTCACCAAAGAGTGAACATGAAGTAAAGATGCAAGATCATATTTCTCAATTTCCAAAATAAGATAGCAAAGGAATAAGAAATATAATGCAATAGCTTCTGCCAGGCAAATTTAATCCACTATAATCAATAGATAACTGTGGGATCTAATTCACAATTTAAATAATGGTTTAGCAAGTGACATTTTCACTTAATGGCAACTGATTTCTTGTATCAGTATATGAACACAGAATTGAAGATTGATGAATTTATTTGGTTGTACAAAATAACTGAATACTTATGAAGTATATATCAAATAACATAAAGTCTTTCAATATAGGTGTTCACATTTCAGTTCCATGATGATCTTTACTTATATTCGAAATTAACATGGTGTGTTTAAGAAGAAAGGATTGTCACTTAAAATAAAGGAACTACTTTTGAAGGGGATTTGTGAAATTTATGTGTTTTCTCCAACTTCCTAAGACTAATACTGATTGCAAGTAGTCAAATAACTAAGTTATCAGTGTCTTATTTCCCAATCAGATAAACCTCATTATGGAAAAATGCAATATTTTCTGTGGAATTACTGGTGTGTTTACCGTAAATTAAAAGGTCTGTGGGTTTTCTTTTTGGGTTTAAGACAAAATCACCTATGTATTTTGTACCTAATCATGAACCAAAAAAGGAGTTTGATAGTATAATGATATTTTTTCACAAGTCTGAAATACCTTATCCAAGTTGTCTGCTTTTGATTTGTTTTCATTATTAAGGACTAATATAGGTATAAGTGTGCTGATGTGAGAAATGCTCATAGAAATTTTAATAGCAGTAAAACTTTATTAGGACTAGAATTTGATATCTTTTGAATTACAGTGTAAGCATTTTGTCTGACAGGCTACATGATCTTTAGATAATGTTAGCCACACATGTCTGTTAATATAATTAAAATATGGTGAAAGGAATTAATGACGTAATGCTAGTTCACACCAAGTTCAAACTGAAAAGCTTCCTCACTTTATATAGAGCTACCTATCAAAAGACTGTCAAAGAATCTATAGGTGATGATTTTTTGAAGCCACCTGTGTCTATGCCTCCTTCCAACTCATGTGATAGAGAATTACACAAAAAAAGTAGTGCAGTTATGTTTCCTGTTGTAATTTAACTACTTACCATTTAAAACTGATTTGCTAGATAGATATTAGGCTAAAGCCTAGTAGGATTAATTTCATATTGTAAAATTCACAGAATCACAGAATTAGTAAGGTTGGAAACAACCACTGAGATCATCGAGTCCGACCTATCATCTGTTACCTAACCTAACCTGTTACCTAACCTATTGTTATCTTTCTACCGACACAGCATCCTACCAATAACACACTATGCTAATATTTAGGTCATGCTACAAAGTACATCATCCAACCTTTTCTTAAACACCTCTAGGGATGGTGACTCCACCACCTCCTTGGGCAGCCCATTCCACAGAGAGATCACCCTCTCTGTGCAAAAGTTGCTCCTAATGTCAAGACTAAATGGGAGTAATCGTTGACAAAAAGCTTTATACGAGCCAGCAGTGTGTCCAGGTGGCTAAGAGGGACAATGGCATCCTGGCCTGTATTAGGAATAGTGTGGTCAGTTGGACTAGGGAAGTTATTCTTCTCCTTTACTTGGCACTGGTCAGACCACATCCTGTGTCCAGTTCTGGGCTCCCCAGTTTAAGAAAGATGTTGAAAGTCTTGAGGGGGTGCAGAGAAGGGTCACAAGGATGGTGAAAGGACTGGAGAACAATCCCTATGGGGAATGACTTCATGAACTGTGACTGTTCAGCCTGGAGAAGAGGAGGCTCAGAAAAATGAGGAAGCTCATTGCTGTTTACAACTACCTGAAGGGAGTTGGCAGTTGAGTGGGTGCAAATCTCTTCTCTCAGGCTGTCAGCACGAGAACAAGACGTCATGGTCTCAAGCTGCACCAGGTGAGGTGTAGTCTGGATGTTAGGAAAAGCTTTTTAACAGTTATCTCTCATTGGAATGGTCTACCCAGGGAGGTGGTGGAGGCACCATTCCCGGAGGTGTTTAAGAAAAGACTGGACGAGAAACTCAATGACATGGCCTTGATGATGGGAGGCTTGGATGGATGGAAAGTGGTGCTTGTGGTTCCACGCTTATGGGTTTGATCCCTGGGGGAGCGTTCATTTGGGAGTTGGACTAGATGATCCTATGGGTCCCTTCCCACTCAGAATAACCTGTGAACATCTGCTTTTCTGCAAAGCATTGTTGCTTCTCTCAGGAAGTTTGCTTTTTTGGGTTTTTTTGCAAGCAGGAATTTGAAGTTGGTTTTTAAGCTCAATGTCTGGAAAAGTTAGTTCACTTCGTCGAGTTAACCTAAAGTCTCTGACAAAATGGCTTTGCTGGGCAGGCACCTAAGAATCTCTCTTGCTCTGTGTGTCCCACCCCACTGTTGCCCCTCTGCCAGGCCCGGTGGACACAGCGTGTACAGCCTTGGGGCCACGGTAGGCACCGGCCCAAGATATGGGGGGGACCCGTGGTGGTTTTCGAAGGGAAGCACAGCTGCAGCTCCTTGGAAGAGTCCTACCTGCCCCTCCCCTCCTCTGGTGGCATGTCTCTGACTGAGAAGGGTGGCAGAGCCTGGCTCCCTTGGGCCTGAAGGCAGCTCGGGCCCAGGAAGTGGGGAGACAACAACAATTGCTGGAGAATGCCCAGCTGCCATGGCTCTGGGGCTGTCTCCACGTGTTTGCTGGGAGTTTCTTCTGGCTCTGGATAAAAAAAGGAAGTATTCAAACCCGGGAAACACTGAGGGTCAGACACTGCTCCCAGCCTCAGCACGTCTGTGTCCGTTCCCATGCCTGGTGGACACAGCAAAGTGGGTGGCCGGCCACGGGAGGAAACACACCGGGAAAATGTTGGGGAGGGCTGAGAAATACACACACCACACCAGCATGTGTGCTTACTGTGTTCTGTGCCGCGGCTGGAGCTGGCAAAGCAGTGCGCAGGTGGTTCATGCTGCATAGCGGGGGGGAAGGGGAGGGGGGGCTATTTTGAATATTCATGACTGCCTTCTTTGAATATTCATGAGTGACAGTTCACGCAGGTTCATTCACAAATGCCCCGCGAAAGAGACTTCCCCAATCACGGAAAAATCAGACCACGATGAGGTGAATTCACAGAAAAGGAACTGCGAAGTAGAGAAGGTTGACTCTACTTTGAGCAGTGACTGGGAGGACCTTCAAATTTTGGTTCTTTTCGTGTAAATCAGGTTTTACTAGTTACTTTATCGCTGCTTGGGTCATCAATTCATTTCTGTGTAATTTTTCTGCTACATTACACTGCTGCATACCCTCTCATGAACACCCTGCAGTTACACCAACCTGTTAAATGGATAAGTGATAAAAAAGCAGTCTTCAATGTTCTTATTCAGCTGTACTTAATCTTAGCAATGACCCAAGCTCCCAAACAAATAATTTTTACGGTATTAAAAATCCTTGTAATTTTCTGTTTCTTTTTCTAGATGTATGTTACATTTAGTAACACTTTTAGAATTGACTTTTTATGAAGGGCAAACTAGAGCAAAGAGTAGATCATAAAGTCTTATACTTCCATGAACCCACGTCTAACAAAACCCATCTTTTTGCTCTGTACATTTAGTAGAAATGTTATATGCCACATACCAAACTCAAAATATATTAAGAACTGTAATTAAGTCTTTCACAGTGTTGGCTTCTAATATAAAACATGTCCTTTTGTTGATTTATTTTTAAAATTTATTTTAGAAACAGAAAACTCCTCCTCTGCATTTTTGGAGGAACATTGAAGTCATCAGTGTCTGTCATGGCATATTTGTGCCTCAACTTGTACTTGATTAAAGCTCTATTCACATTATAAGAGATTTCTTCATGCAAACAAAATAACATTTAACTTATTTAACTCATAACTGTTCATTAATTGACTAATAAATGGTACACAGAACCACTTAAATAGGTATGTAAGTGTAAAAGATAAGTACTTTGAGAATAAGGTTTGGTTATTTTTAACATCTGTATCTCAGAACATAATTGATATAAAACTGTATTACTTCTAAGAAATGAGTTTTCATTAATTATAAGTAAATTCCTTCTTAGTTCTTGCTGCATGTTATCAGAGGAGAGGGAAACTAAACACATTTTCTTCTTGTCTATTTACACTGTCTGTAAGTAGTATAGGTCTGTAACTCCTATATTCTCTTCACATTTACACAAAGATTAGGTCTTTCTATGTTTTAAAATCAAATGCCATTATGCACATGAATCATTAAATTGTAGTAGTTCTTCTACCTGTGTTTGTGTAAAAGTAATATGCATTTCCATATTTCCATCTGACTCATAAACCCAAAACGAAAAATCATGAGTCACTGTATGGAAATTATGTTACGGAAAATTATGTGAAATATTTTTTTGTTGGAGTATAAACTTCTTAAAAAACTAAACCAAAATAGGATGTGGATATCATCTACCTGGATTTCGGTAAGGCCTCTGATACATAGTATTCTTTCTACTAAATTGGAGACGTAAGGATTTAATGAATGTTGTGTTTGATGGGTAAGGAAATGGCTAGTTCACAGAATTCACAGAATATTATGAGTTGGAAGGGACACACAAGGATCATCTAGTCCAACTCACCATCTAACACCCATACAGAGACCGAAAACACATCCCAGAGCGGTAAACACAAACCTAGTTCCCTCACAGTCTAGCAGGCCACTCCGAGCCGGAAGTTGATTGCATTAAAAGTTGCAGCCTATAGTTCAACGTCCAAATGAAGTAGTAACAAATGGTGTCCCTCAGGGGTTCATAGCCTAGTATCTTTACCAATATCTTAGAGGGATGGACTGCAAGTTTGCAGATACGTACCAAGGTGACTCCTGCAGCTGATTTGCTGGAGGGAAGGGGAGGCACCCAGAAGAACTTTGACAAGCTTGAGAAATTGGCCTGTACAAACCTTGATGAGGTTCAATCAGGCCTAGTGCAAGGTCCTACACCTGGGTTGGAGCAATCCCTGGTATCAAAACAGTGTGGGGATGAATTGAAAGCAGCTCTGGCAGTATCTGAGGATACTGGTGGATGAAAATTGATCATGTGCTGATAAAGTGACCTTGCAACCCAGCGAGCCAATTGTTTACTGGTATGTATCAAAAGTGCCATGGCCAGCAGGTCAAGGGACATGATTCACCTCCACTACTCTGCCTTCTTGAGACTCCACCTGGAGCTCTGCATCCAACTCTGGGGTCCCCAGCACTAGAAAGTTGTGGACCTGTCAAAGAGGGTCCTGAGGAAAGCCACAAAAAATATCAGAGGACTAGAAGACCTCTCCTATGAGGGCAGACTGAGAGAGTTGCAGTTGTTCAGCCTGAAGATGAGGTTCCAGGGAGACTTTATTGTAGCCTTTCAGTAGTTAAAGGGAGCTTATTTTAAAAATATAGATAGACTTTTTACCAGGGCATATAGTGACAGCAACATTGATTTTAAACTGAAATAGGATGGATTTTGAGCTGGTGTAAGAAAAAGAATGTTTACTATCAGAGTAATGAGACATTGGAACAGTTTTCCCAGAGAAGTTACGGATGCTCCTTCACTGAAATTGTTCAAAGTCCATATGGACATGGCTCTGAGCAGTCTGGTCTAGTGAAAGATGTCCTTGCCTATGGCAGGGAGGTTGGACTATATGCCTCTAAACAGAGAGTCTCTAAAGAGACTAAAGGTCTCTTTCAAACCAAACCATCCCATAATTTGAATGGCTGGACATTACAGAACAGGAGACTGCATGTGTTATGTGTGCTTAAACTCACTTCTTAAACTCTGTAGATAATAGAGATCTAGTCAATAAGTCAATAACCAACACGAATAATAATGAAACAACCCCATGCACCGCTACCGGCTGGGGGAGGAATGGCTCGAGACTAGTGAAGTGGAGAGAGACTTAGGTGTACTGATTGATAGGAAACTCAATATGAGCCAGCAGTGTGCCCAGGTGGCTAAGAAGGCCAATGGCATCCTGGCCTGCATCAAGAACAGTGTGGTCAGTCGGTCCAGGGAGGTTGTCCTCCCCCTGTACACGGCGCTGGTCAGACCCCATCTTGAATACTGCGTGCAGTTCTGGGCTCCCCAGTTTAAAAGGGATGTTGAGCTGCTTGAGAGGGTGCAGAGAAGGGCAACGAGGATGGTGCAGGGACTGGAGGGCAGGCCCTACGAGGAGTGACTACAGGAACTGGGACTGTTCAGTCTGGAGAAGAGGAGGCTCAGAGGGGACCTCATTGCTGTTTACAACTACCTGCGGGGAGGTTGCAGCCAGATGGGTGTAGACCTCTTCTTCCAGGCTGACGACACCAGAACGAGAGGGCACAGCCTCAAGCTACGCCAGGGGAGGTTTAATCTTAACGTTAGGAAGCGGTTTTTCACAGAGAGAGTAATTGCATATTGGAATGGGCTGCCCAGGGAGGTGGTGGAGTCGCCATCCCTGGAAGTGTTTAAGAGAAGACTGGACGAGGAGCTTAGTGACATGGTCTAGCTGGTCTAGCTGGGGGGTGTAGGGCTGGGTGACCCTGGGCCCCTTCCGGCTCGGAGTGGCCTGCTAGATTGTGAGGCATCTAGGTTGTTATTATGCTCTGGGATGTGCTCTTGGTCGCTGTACGGGTATTAGATGGTGAGTTGGACTAGATGATCCTTGTGGGTCCCTTCCAACTCATAATTTTCTGTGATTCTGTGATTCTGTGAAAGAGTATGCTCGAAAGTAATTAGAAGTCTCAGCTCCTACAGTGTCTATTTTTCAGACCTTGTCTGAGCATGTATCACACAAATGTAAGCATGCATGGCTTAAGTGCAAACATATGAAGCTGGTATGATGAACCTATCAACTGCCCTAACCTCAGGCTTCTTCTGCCCAGTTTTAGTTTAGTACTTCTGGGAGGATATGCCTGCACCTTGGAACATGCAGTTCTGTAAAAGCTGAATATCTGTATGCCTAATTAGAGAAATTGCATTTCCAGTGTTTTGGCTGCCTTGTAATTTTCTGAAAATGATTTTTAAATCAAAACAAATTTGTGATAGGGAAAAAAAATAAAATTCTATTCCAAAATTTATTTTTTGTTTAACTCCTTTATGTGCAATTAGTTTTAAATCTAGTATCAACCTGCAAAGTTTTTTCTAATCAGGATTTTTGACAAAATCTCATTTTAAAAAACGATTCAATTTTATCTTGTGGGCAAGCTAGAAGGATTTCAAACAGAATGGAGGTGAAATACATGAAAAGATATCTGCCACAGCTACAGCAATATTCTATTTCCAATGAAACAAGATATGTGATAGAAGGCTACATTGAAAAAAAGAAAAGGAGGGAAATAGAGTAGAAATTGAGTAAGAAAAGTAAGATGATGGACCACATATTACCCACAGGTCAAGAACTGTCAGATCAGTACTAGCAGATGAAGTGAAATACAGGCAGGCTCGAAGACCTCGCAGCAGCCACTAATGCCAAAAGGCATCTCAGAAAGAAATCCACACTAACACTATGTCAGTTACTTTTTCCACTGACCTTGACAAAATACACTAAGATGTTTGCACTGTCTGCCACAAGAGTATCATTTCAGAAAGACAGAAAGAATTATTTATGACTCCCAGTATTGCAAAACAGGCAGCAGGAATACTATAGAAAAGTTACACAATATTGAGACATTTAAGAGTGATAAACTTCCTGTTCACATTGTGCCTTCAACTCTCCCTTTTGTCTTGTTAATACTGGGGATGGGAGGTGGGGGAATAAATTCCAAATTCACTATTGCAAAAACGTTTTTTTTCTGATGATAAGGTAATTAATTCTGCATAAAACTCTGAATGTTAAAACCAAAATAATACTGTCCTGAAAGAATTATACCAGACTTCATACAGAAAACTAGCTAGCATTTTTAAAAATTTTTAGTTCAACTTACTCACATTTTCTAGCAGAGAATGTTCTGTTATAATAGCTCCTAGTGCATGAAATAAAGATATTTTCAGATCCTGATGTGTAGGTAATTAAGTTCAGTACATTTGCCCATATAATGAAAAAAAAAAATGCAAATATCCATACTACTATGTAAACTAACTATATATACTAATGTTACTTTCCTATGCATCTCTTGATAACCAAAAGCAGAAAACAAGTCCTGTTGAAATGCCATCCCATAACTCAAAGCCTACATGGTCTTCAAAACGTCCCAGAGAAAGTTATAGGGATTTGTCCACATATAGATTATTACTGTTCTGATGATTGAATATGCATGGCGGCTGAACATTTAGAAACATTATCCAGTTACCAGCTGGCAAAACACTTCTGAGACTGAAATGAATGAAGAGCAATATTTTTATCTATCTTTAGAGTTTTATTGAGGTAGAATCTCCAAATTCTTAGTGCTCTCCAAACCCTCCTTAAGATGCATTCAAGACACAGANAAGTATATATATTATGTCATGTATATATATTATATCCTTACCTTATAATAACTTCCAGAATATATTACCTTACTTCTGTCTACCTTTCACACTTACAAAACAATAAACCCCAAAAAATTCCAACTGAAACAACTAGCAACAAAAAACTCAACAAAACCAAACAAACCCACCCCAGTAGCTTTTCATTATGTGTTGGAATATGCAGCTCAAATACATCCACAACATCCTTTCACATCCTTTCAACAATTATAATTTTCCAAAAAACTTCCTTAAAAAAAATAATGTGCAAGAAATAAAAACTATTTAAATTCAGAGTTATAAAACTTATCAAACTGTGAAAATTGTAGAATTCTCAAACTGTGAAAAAAGTAGAAAAAAATAGCAATAAAACTATGAAAAATATTTTTCTTGTCGTACCCATATTTTCCACCCAGGTCTTCTTAGAGTTAATGGAAAAAGGACAAACTATATCAAACTAGGATAAACTGTAATCTTTACCAATAATCCTCAGAAGCTCATTGCAATTTATGTCAAGATGAATATGTTCAGCTACAAATCAAAGTCACAATACCTTTTGCTACTCTGGTCTATCAGCTGTGGAAGACACATCTAATTCTATAACATTATGATACATTTGGCTCTAGAAGCATCAGTACTATTCCACTTTTTTACATTATGTTTTCAAAATAGAGAACTTTGATCATGTCTTAATGCAGAGCGGTCAGCATAATAACTGCAACAGTCATAAATGATTTTGCATTGCTAACTCAAGAAAAAATTCTTAGGTTTCCTCTGGTTTTATAAGTCTATTCTTTTGATAGTACCCCACACAAACTTATAAGTTTTGCATAGAAAGTTTTGAACAATTTTGTAATACTTTGAAAGCTGGAGTTAACTTTTCATTCGAGTCAATTATTTTGTCTGCATTCCAACCTGAAAATACATTGCAAAGCAATCAAAAATAATTTCAGATATTTTTGTAAAAGAACAAAGAAGACCTGTGAATGGGCCTAGGCCCTATTGATTCAAAAATGCAAAGAAGAGAAAATTCAGAGGTTTTTCCAAGCTCAATTTCCTCATTTTATTCCCAAATTTATATTTTCATACTTAGTTTACAAGGTATATATTTGTTGTTTCTGGAAAAAGTTGTGACATTCCTCAACAGTGGGATGTTGATTTAGGATATGTCTAGGGAAATTAAAAAAAAAAAAAAAGGTCCATTTTGCAGTGATAATTCTTCAACTTGTTAATATTGTTTTATAGTTAGGAATAGAAAATTTTTGTGCTTTTTTTGAAAAGTCTGAATATCCTTATGGTTAAAGAAATTGGTTAAAAAGAACCATAGTTAGACATCTTTTATGATCGAATTTTACCTGAGTTTTGTTCGTCTCACTCTGAACATGACTGGGCCCCTCTGAGAACTTAACAGTGTATTTGTTTACCTAAGTATGTTTTGCAGTTTAGGAGGGACATGTGTGCTATCACTTTCTTCCCATCCTCCCAAACTAAATATGTCTAACATGATCATAATCTTATATTAAATGTTAAAGAAAATCTAAGATTCAGTAGCAAGATAAAATTTTAAATGCCTTAAGGTTAGATAGAGTTGAGAAAGAGACTCAGACACCAAAATACTGTCTCAAATAAAATTTATCTCTCTCTTCAAAACTCTTTGTAGTAGAATTATTTGAGTACCATAATCAAGTATCCAGGCAATTTTTACACCAAAGGAATTAATTAGTTTTCCACATTTTCATATTCTGTGCTTTTAGTTGTGATCCTTGCTTTACATTATGTTCTGCACTTCATCTTTGACAGACTGAGACACATGTTCTTCATATAGTGTATAAACATTAAAATTCAGCTATAGGCATATGCATGAATACTACAAGAAAATTATAAAAGAAGCCCCTGGACATAGCTCAACAGATGAAAACTCAGTAACTTTAGTTCTGGAAAAAAAGAGCGATTTTACCTGAAGAGAAAAATAATTTTTTGCTAACAAAAGACACCACTGCAACTAAACATGTTTTATAAAAGGTATTTATAAGCAAAACCAGCTATCTGTACAATTATTTTCAAAGTGCGCCCAAAGGGACAAAAGCAGGTGTGGAAGGGATCATTACCTCATTCTGTTTTAAAGTGAACTCTTTATATAGTGTAACTGAATTTCACTACATTTCACCCTTTTTTCATTTCAGTAAATAATTTTTATCTCTAATTACATGTGGCATTTTCAGTACAAGGAGTATTTCTCATGATGATGATAGGAAGGCACAAGGAATTTAACAGATTCACAGATTATTCTGAGTTGGAAGGGACCCTCAGGATCATCTAGTCCAACTCCCAAGCAAATGTCCACCCAGGGATCAGGCCCAAGGGCGTGGAACCACGAGCACGAGTTCCATCCATCCAAGCCTCCCACCCTCTAGACCATGTCACTGAGCTCCTCATCAAGTCTTGTCTGAACCACCTCCAGGGATGGTGACTCCACCACCTCCCGGGGATGACCATTACAATGAGAGATCACCCTCTCTGTGAAAAAAATATTCCTAACATCCAGTCTAAACCTCCTTAGGCATAGTTTAAGGACATGTCCACTTCTTCTAGTGTTGTCAGCCTGAGAGTAGAAATTCACACCCACCTGACTGCAACCTCCCTTCAGGTAGTTGGAAAGAGTAATCAGGACACCTCTGAGTCTCCTGTTCTCCAGGCTGAACAACCCCAGTTCCTGCAATCATTCCTCATAAGGATTTTTCTCCAGTCTTTTCACCATCCTTGTTGCCCTTCTCTGGACCCTCTCAAGCAGCTCAACATCTTTCTTCAACTAGGAAGTCCGGAACTGCACACAGTATTCAAGATG
>WEKX01001798.1:4243-17809 GCA_013390025.1 Pitta sordida | reverse complement strand
GCCCTCCCAGCACACAGCTTGCCTCACTTTCTTGGGGCAGTTTCCCAGGTCACGGACAGGGGCACGGTGCCCCCATTGCGAGCCTCCTCCCTGCAGGGCGGGGTGAGTCCCGCCTCATGGCACCGCCCCTCAGCAGAGCAGAGCGACTGCGCATGTGTTGGCCGGCTAGACTCGCAGACGGCTGAATCATAATTGCAAAAAATTTGCTTCGCAAATGGGCGGGGTCATAATGGAGAGGTCGCAATGCAGCGGGGATTCACTGTATTTCTAAACTGGAATGTTTCTGTATTTGAGAAAGAAAATCCAAGCAGTGGTTAAACCTCAATTTATTTTAGTGAGGCAGACTTCTTCAGGGACTAAGTAGCAGCTTCCAACTCTAGGAGAAAGAATTTTTGGCAGGATTTTTTGTTTCTTTGCTTTTAATTTCAGTTTAGGGCAAACCCTGATCCCTTGATTATACAGTGATCCTCCGCGTGGTTGCAATTCGTAATTTGCGGGATCCACGTACTTGCTGTTGATCTTCCAGCGAGTTGTGGGACTTGGCGTGCGTGCAAAACTTACCGTGAACTCAGTCTGCTCATGAATATGTAAATTGGTCCCAACTGGGAGCTGGCGTGGCACAGCCGGGATGCATTTAGTGTAAATGTGTGGTTTTGCATGGCTGGAATTGTCCTCTGCCGGGCTACAAGACGGGGTGATGGGGCTGCCATTGTGTGTGTCTGTACGTGCAGCAGGAGGCACCTTCCCTCATCCTGTGGGGACTGGCAGGCTGGTGCACAGCCGCACCGGGGCAGGGAGGGCAGGGACACGCGCCGTGGTGGGATGGAGCTGGAGAAGCTGCTGGAGCGGTTATGGGCAGAGGGAATGGGGGCTTTCAGGGTGTCTGCATGGTTGGCATTGTTCTCTGCCAGGCTGCAGGAGAATTGTGTGTGTCTGTACGTGCAGCAGGAGGCACCTTCCCTCATCCTGTGGGGACTGGCAGGCTGGTGCCTGGCCGTGCCAAGCCGGGGCAGGAGGGGCAGGCACCCGTGCCATGGCGGGGTGGGCGGGAAGGAGCTGGAACAGTTACGGAGGCAATGGGGGCCCACGGGGTGTCTGCATGGTTGGCATTGCTCTCTGCCAGGCTGCAGGAGGCTGCCGGCATTATGTGTGTCTGTGCGGGAGTGGGAGGCACGTTCTACTCCCACCCTTGCGGTGCCCTTTGTGGCTGGGGCAGTGAAGGGAAGGGTGGCCCCACAGCTCCCACACTCCCTCCATGCTGCTCCAGCACTGCTGCCCTCTCCCCCATGTCCAATGCTGGCCCGCAAGAGGTAGCCGAGTTCGCCGACTGAAAAACCTTAAAAGAAATAAGAGCAAGCCCCCCCACATGCTGGCCACCAGTTTCCAATCAGAGCTGTGCAAGTTTATGTGAGTGTGAGGCAGGTCCTGGTGCTGCACGGGGAGTGGGGCGGGCTCGGAGGACGCGCCGCAACCTGAGTCACATCCCGCAATGGACCCCGGTGCGGGGCAGGGGAGTCAGGCCANGGCAGGAGGCTCCGTGCCCACTGGGATCTGCGGGAGGGTGGGCACCAGCTTCCCGAGTCTCAGCCATGCTGGTTTCTTTACTTGGAGAAGCAGCTTCCGGGAANACAGTAGATACATAAACTTCCACAATGGTATAAAACTAGGAGGAACAGGGAACCTTCTAACAGACACTCCTGAGAGCATTGCCGCAAGNCACTGCAGAAGGAGCTGCACTCTCAGGACTGTTCTCCAGACCTTATTAGGGGAGGGGGCATGGCTATGACGTACCTGAATACTTAGTGGGTTCGCTATCTTTGCGGATTCCAGGACTCGTGTGAAGAGGGCCAGACCCAACAGCCTGCGAGTAATGGGGAATCACTGTATTTATCTTCTACATGGATATGCATCTTTTTTCATCTAAATGTATGGACAAAAGTATTTTTGGCAATGAAATATCTGCGTAAACTCTGAAATTAATGGATATGTTTATGTCAGGTTTTTCTGAAAGATGGTTTGATTTTACGCAAATGGTAGGTTCTGTCAAGTTTGTGGGATTGGAAAACATTGCAGAGTTCAGTTTAAAGAACAATGTTATTTAACCACCCATTTGACGCCATCTCTGAGAGGAAATAATGATAGACAAATGCGTTTTCTCTACTTATTGCACAGGCTTATGGTATGCACATGTGACTATGAATTTTCCTTGTTACTGATTGTTCTTTGGTAGCTTGTGCCTGCTCTTGCATTCAGCTGAATGCAAACAAAGCCTTTGGCAAGCTGAGGTTAAAAAGTATCCGTGAGGCCAAAGGATCCACTTTAGTACAGTGGTCAAGTGTCCCCACCTGGCGTGTGGGAGACCCAGGTTTGATTCCCGCCAGGGAGACAGTGTTAAGAGTTGGACTTGATGATCCTTGTGGGTCCTTTCCAACTCAGAATATTCTGTGTGATTCTGTGGTCACTTATTGTGACTTAAAATAGCTAATTGTTATCAATATTACTGGACAGATAATTTTTCAGTTTTGGCTCTCGGCAAGCTCTGGTTTAGGTGTCTGAGAAGTGGAAATGAAGAACTGGTGAGAAAAATTGTTATTTGCTCGGTGTGGAATCAACTTCACAAAATATTAGCATAATGTCCTGGGGTGATTCCATTGTGTATGTATATTCCATATCTTTGTGCTTTGGCTTTGGTCTATGAGGAACTTTCCAGCAATACCCCTGGAATACCCGGGTCACAGCCGCAGAGCCTTTGGGCTCTTTAACACTCTCTCCCACAGCTGCAGTATGTAAAGTTTGAGAAGGGCTCCCCTGGGTGGGTGCTCCAGCTATGGGGGAAGCCTCTGGTGGGTTGGGTTTTTTTGGTTCAGCCCCCGATTTACCTCAAACCTTCACAAGCATATAAATAACTTCTTACTTTTTTTAAAACTATTTTAATACATGAACCTAGTCAAGGAAGGAAGGCAGGTTTATTGCCTTCTTCCTCTGCCTTTGGATTCTGGCTGCAGCATTGAAAACAGAATGTAGAAGTAATTTTTATTACTTAGACATGTCCTAGACATAATATTCTCTAGGCTACCATACAATCTTATGAAGAAAGTTGCCTTCAAAAAGATTCATTTGGTGTAGTGTTAAAGATTTTTTTTTCCCTGAAATCCTTTCTTCAAGAAGCAAGCTGTAAGCAGTAAAATATCATTTTGACTTGGAGAGGTAAAATTTGGAGTATACATATCTACGTCCTAGATTTCCCAATTTTGCACTTCCCATTTTTTTATTAATGTGGTGTGCGTGAGGCATTGTGATGGGTCAGCTCATCTCTGTCGCCTTAGTCAGAGGATGTTTTTTTGTCATCTAAAGAGGCATGGGTAACCACATAGGGCATCACAGAAACAGTGTGACTTTGTGCATGGGAACGTGTGGGAAGAGAGAGGTGTTTTCTTGCAGTGCAAAGCTCTGCGTCTTCTTTCTGCCTTTGCAGAGCTTGTCACACAGCATGTAAGGCGCCTTCGGCATGTAGTGCTTTGAAACAGTGGATGAATGAGTGGCTGTGCTAGGAATCAGTAAAATCCAGGCACAGCAGCACTGGAGAAAAAGACTATCTTAGCCAGGTTTTCCTCAGATGGAAGGAATAATCTTTACATGTCTGGTAAGTGGTCTGTGGTGACTGATTTACCTGTGATTTCTGGAAATGACCTGTTTGTACTTAAGAGTCTTTAAAAGCTAGAAAGAGAGCTTGACCCTGTTTGGAGCAAAATTGCTGCTTGCTTACCAGCCACCCAGTTTACTGTACTCTAGATTACACAGAAGCTGAAATTAGAGATATACTGCTTTTACTTTACAACCTTAGGCTGTTTTTACAGAGTATCTTTGTGGTGAATTAACCTTGGCTAAGGGCTGTACTTGCTCCTAGATGATCAGTCACTTGCTGTGCCTTTTCAGTAGGGCAGGAGGAGAAAATAGGATGGAAAAGCTAATAGGTCAAGATACAGATGGGGAGATTGTTTACTAGTTAATGTTATGGGCAAAAGAGAATCTACTTAGGGAACATTAATTAACCATATGGTTTCACTAACCCATCCCATATTGATAAGAAATATCAATACAGTTTGTTGGACTTCTATTCTCCTACCAATGTGATTTGCTAGTTCTTTGGCAGGTGAGAGTCTCTGTTCTTGTTGGTAATGTATGGTTGACATGCTTTTCATCTTACAACAGATCATGGTAATGTCAGATGGCACATCGTTCTCTTCAGGACAGAGCCTTCATCTCCCCAGCCTTCCTAGTAACTCCTTGTCTTTTTCTGAAGTCAAGAAGAAATCATCTCATGGGCCAAAGGTGAGACTTATTTTGCTAGAAGATACTTGAGCCTGTGGTGCTTCTTCTGGGAATTCCCTTGAGAGGGAAAAAAAGAAGTTTCTAGTTATTTTTGCAATTTCCAATGATAGCAAGTCTTGACATTTCTTTACTATGAACTTACCATTTGCCACATGAAAACACTGCTTACTTTTGGTTTATTTTGTGTCTGTGAATGCCACAGTTAACTTTGAGGTCAGTTTTAAACTGTAAGTGTGAAAAACAGAACCTAAGAATTTGTATTGCCTTGTTTGCCATTGCAAAGCACCACATACACTTTCTGGTTAGATAAGAATTTAAGTCACAACAGAAATACCAGTGCAACAGAGGTATTCTTGATTTAGCATTCAGTTATAAAAAGTACATGCGGTGTGAAGTAAGAGAGAACTGTCAGTTTACTTTCTGTCATGTCATGTTCTGAAACACAAATGTGTATTTTTCACCATGTATTCCTGAAGCTCCATGAATTTTTGTCTATTTTAGTAGAGGTGATATTAGTGAGCCCCAGTATTTTGATTCCTAAACAAAGCTTTAGTCTTGGAAAGATAGAAGACAGGCAGAAATACAAGAAAACATACTTTATGCATTTTTGCAGAATATAGAAATGATTGCAGACTAGTTTTGGATACTTCTGGTGCTTTTAAATCAGTTCTATTACTGTGTATGTATTTGTGTAAATACATATGACATGCACGGAGTACAGAGAAGTATGTTGATTAGGTTTTTTGTGGGGATAATTATGTCCTTTTGAATGAGCTGTAGTGTCAGCTGCAGTGATACGAGGTTTATTATATAAGCAAAGAAAACAAAAGCTCTTATTTCTGTGTGTGACCAGAAAAAAACATAAATTGTTTTATGCTCCCCCTTTTGGCTTTATCTGTCAAACTAGTGAGCTTTGTAATTCTCCATCTGCTTCTAATTTTTCTGGTGTGATTACTCATAACAGTTTGGTGGGCTGGGCTCAGCTGACGTGCGCAAAGCTTTGTAAATGTGTGAAGTTCAGGTAAATTAATCTTCTACCCTAAGGCTCTCAGACTCTCGTGGTTTACCTTATTTTTTAATTTTTTAAAACAAGTTTTAGAGAAAAACACCAGAAAAGGAGTTATGACTAAAATAGAACTTCTCAAGGAATGATTAGTACCTTTTTATTTTTGTTTCTTAATTACTGCCCTGGGAAATGAGGAAGTGCTTGATGTTTGGACATTCTGATGTCATTATGGGATTATTCATTGTTGATGCTTCTGCCCATTGTTAATGTTGATGCATATATATTATATAGTTGAATGCAGTAATCCCTTGAACTTTATGGGGGTTTGGGTCTGGATACGTCCCACAATAGCTGAATTCCATGAAGAAGCAGAAAATACATATGTAAATGAGCTCCACCCCACCCCCTCAGCCCTAGTCAGCATCAGCAGGCATTCCCTGCCCCTTCCTGTGCCATGAGCCAATCCTGCTGCAGCAGCTTATGGGGAGCCTAGGCGGCACTTACTGCCCACGGCTGCCACTGTTTAAGCCCACACTGTTCACGGCTGCAAGTGCTGCTTTAAGCCTGCACCATGGGCTGGCCCTGCACACCTGCAGTGAGATTGACACAGTGTGTATAAAGCTTCCTTCATTAATCTTTCCAACATTCTCATGCAGCAAGTGGCACCTGCCGTTGCTGTTGTCCCGCCCAGTGTGGCGTGCCGGTCCCTACCCCTTCAGCGCAGCAGAGGCAGGGACTGCGCATGCGTGGCCATCCATTGCACACATCACACAGAAAATCCTGTGAAGGTCCAAGGGAAGAAGATGACATCTTTGCAGGAAAAAAAAATGCAAAGAATTGAAACAACAAAATTTGAGCTATGAAGAATTGAAGGATTACTGTAGTTTGATTTCCAAATCTTGACTCAAATACAGTAATACCTTGCTGCATTGTGACTTCTCCATTGTGACCTCACTGGTTTGCAAGAAATTTTTCTCACTGTTCTGCCTCAGTGGTTCACAGACCTTTCTGGCCAACACATGCGCAGTGCCTCTGCTTCACTGAGGAGTGGTGCCAGTGCTCCCTGTGGGGTGGGACTAGCCCGGCCCCGTGGGGAGGGTGTACAGTACCTCTTGGTCCCATCATGCTTATGGTCCTGCGGCACTATGCCCCGGTCCCTGCCCGGCTCCTGTGTGTCTCCATGCCCTGTCCCAACAGTGGAAGGCTGACGTCATGGTATGCCCTGGGTGGCCACTGAGACCCAGTGCAGCACCGCCACAAGCTGCTCCATCCCCTGTTGCTCTAAGCCCAGCCAGTGTACTGACCCCCGCCAGGTGTGTTACGGTTTCCATGGCTACAAACAGGGAAGGCAATGCAGTCTTGTGCCTGGGGTCTGCGTGTCTGGTGCACCTGGTGATGACATAGCCCCAGGGAAAGCGCCCCATGAGAGTGGGGCTGGGCTGGCTGTGGCAGCTGTGGGGCAAGCACTGTGTGCTGGGATGGGGCAGCACCAGAATGTGCCCACGCCACAGCTGCAGCTACTGTGCCAGAAGCAGGTTTCTGGNAGCAGTGGGTGTGGCCTGCAGGCATATTAATGACCCATGTGTGTTTGCAAATTAGACAGTTTGCAAGACCCCCAGGAATCTCGTTCCTCGCGAAGGATGAGTTATTACTATATACATTTGCAGTACTGATGCAAGAAGTATTGAATAATTTGTCCAGTGCTGTGTGAAAACTCATTGTGTCACTAAATAAAATTATAAGAAGAAAGTTTCGAATTAATTACTTAACTGTTTCTACCTATTACTGCAGAAGAGGAAGTTTTTGCGCCTGTTTCATGGGTAAACTGTTCATGTCCTAAAACATACTGAGTTAACACGTCCTCACTGGACAAGTTGTAAGTAGTTCCAAGTTTTTTGATGTGAATCCTATGTCCATATTGTGTCTGCCTGTTGAGTTTTTAAGGTTTCATCCTTTTTTTTTTGTAAGTAAAATTTTGCATCTCCTTTTTGCAGGACCCAACTAGGATTCTGAACACCAATAGCAGCAGCAGTAGTAACAGTTTTTCAAAGACCCATAAGATAACAAAGGAGCACAAAGAAAAAACTTCTAAAGACTCAAAAGAACATAAAAGTGCCTTCAAAGAACCTTCCAGGGAATATAACAAATCTTCCAAAGAATCCTTGAAGAAACCCAAAGAAAACAAACCACTAAAAGACGAGAAAATGGTTCCTCAGGTGGCCTTCAAGGAACCCAAACCTATGTCCAAGGAGCCAAAATCTGAAAGCACCCCCATTCTTACCATAACATCTGGACAACAGCAAGAAAAGAAGACTCTTACAAAAAGGTCCTCTGTGCTGGACTCTGATGAACCTTCTGCTAAAAAAAGAAAAAAAAACAGCTCAGATTCGTTATTTAAAAGTTTTTCTAGCACTCCACCACTAATTCTTGCTTGTTCAGCTGACAAAAAGCAGGCAAAGGATAAATTTCAGCTCAGGGTGGGGAGAGTCAAAATTGAGAATGATGCACTGGAAAGGAAGATGCTTACTCTACCACCTTTTGATGATATTGTTGATCCCAGTGATTCTGATGTGGAGGAAAACACATCCTCCAAATCTGAAGTAAGTGATTGGTTGGGTTTGCTTAAGTATTCCCAGTCTGTGGGATTGTGTACTCTGTTTGTTTTCTGCCCTTCCTTTCTCCTAGCTACTGGCAGATTTTCCAAGCTGAAGGATATCGATTGTGATGTTCAAACTTGATCCATGTTCTAGGTGAATCATATTGCTTATTCAAGTCAATAAGTGTCAACATTATGACAAATGAGCTTATGAGAGATGGCCATAAACAATATTGCTCTTGTGATGCTCTTTTGAATTTCATCTTCTTTGGAGAGAAAGGGAAATGAATTAAATATTGTACACTCTAAATCTTTGTTTTCAGCTGTTAGAGAATTCAGTAAATCCAGGAAATGGTTGCAATTGTATCAGAGAGTTACTTGTTGGTTTTTTGGTTGGTTTTTTTGTGTGTGTTTGTTATCTTTTGTTAAAAGAGGCAGTTCTGTGAATAATGCCACTTTTGTGGAGTAGGAGTAGTTCTTAGAATCTCACTCTGTTGAGGAGAATCTATCCAAAGTAGCAGGCTTACCAAGAAAAAGACTAGTTTTTATGGAAATTTTCTTTTATGAAAATATTTGAGTGCTGTGCATGCTCATCTATTTCAAGCATGATTCGATCATTAGGTTCTTAATCATTCTTCTAGTACACTTCAGTTTTTAGAAGCATCTTTTACAGAGACATGAGTAAAGGAGGAGAGGTGTGGTAGGAGAAGCCTTGTTTGGTGCCATTATTTGTGTTTATGGCAAGAGATAATGTGCATGATAGGCAGGAATTCTTCCCAGCCTTGCCTGTTCAATTCTCATATTCTTCTGTTTTCTGATTTGTGCCTCTGTTACTGTCATCAGATGCATGGCCCTACTTGCCCTCTCTGAAACAGACAGTAAATGCCCTACTATGTATGGGGAGGTGTCAGGATTAGGTTTTTGCTTCACAAAAACTACCACAGAAACTACCCACAAGGGAGAAGGTAATTTACTTCTCAAGTGATCTTTTAATGACTGGCCTTGAAGGGCATACAAATGCTGTAAAATTTAGGAGGTATGGAATAGGGTAGGCCCTGCTTTACATCATGACACTGGTGATATCCTATGGTTGGAGTGGCATTCTCACTATGACTTAACCAATTTGTCTTTAAACCCGATAATGTATACACTTGCCACTCTTCCTGTGAATTGTTGTTTATGTCTTCAAAAGAAGCTGAATCTTCTATTTTAATTTATTTGACTATCCTAAGACCTTGCTATCTGCCCTCAGAATAGGTTTTAAGATTTCCTGTTTATTCAGATAGATGCCATGTAGTGCCACATGTACTTTACTGATAGCAGCAGTTCTCCAGATGGAATTGAGAGGAGCAACTGCAGTGTAACTGGAATGTTTAAAATGTAGGCTCTACAGGGATGTGTGCTGCATAGCAACTTGGAAATGATACATAATGATATGGATGGTACTGATATTTTTGATTGCTGATTCATGTTTCCCCCTATATTGTCTTGCATCTTCTTGGCCATCACCAGTGGTTTAATGGGTACAGCTCTGTGTTTTTCATAGGCTGACACAAATCCACTTCCACTGCTGTTCGTCTATTTGCAGTTTACCTGTAGGGCCTAAGGAGTTCCTTAATTCTGTACTGAAGCTAAAAAGCAGTTTCAGTGTTTTCTTGGTCCATGAGCCACTGGTACTGAGAGCATGAACTACTGGAGTCCTGCCCAAGAGGAGCAAATCCTGCTGCTCTGGGCTCTGGTGTATTTTAATATTAACATTCTGGATCCTGGAACACACATGGAAGGGCTAATGTGGTCCCTCATCTGAATGAGTGAAAAGGTGGTCGTCACTTTTGGGCTGTGTGCATTAATAAATCAGGCTGAGTATGGCTCCAGTCAGTGATTGGATACTATTTAGGAGTTCAACAATATACTTAGTTTAAGAAAAACTACCTAGAAACCATGGAGTAATTCCCTAAAGTGTCTGTGGATTCACACCACTGTTAGTGCTGTGGGAGAAACAGCTGGGCAGCCTGCCTAATGAGTGTTGGCAGAATTTCACAGGGTTGTTCCTTCTACATTTTACTAGTTTTAACCAGGGAACCTAACAAAATGTAATGTCATGTAATAGAGGTAATTTTGTATGTTGGAAAAAATAGGTTGAATTTTTTCTATGTCTTGGTAAGTTTCTAATCATTTCAGGAAAAGGAGTGTGTTTTACAACTAGATCCGTGTAGGGNGCTGGAGGTGTCCTCCCTGCTAGTGGGCCCAGCTGTACTGACACAATAGGCAGTTACAACGGCCCACATCATCAAAAAACTATTCCAGGACTCACAGACATAAAACAATCTTTGAACTCCCTGTTCTGGGGGAGGTACTGGGGGTATCCTGGAAGTTTGAGACTGGAGAACCTCCTCTAGGAGGACCTAGAGAGGGAACAGAGCTCCAGCAGGACTGTGGCTACCACTCTTGAAGAGACTGCTACCATTTCTTCAACAGACCATCACCCCAGCTACCAGGTTTTCTCCTTTCCTTCTGCCCTATAGCCGGGGGCACCACACAGTGCTGGGACAGGGGCTCACGAGCACCTTGCTGTTCCTGTCCCAGGGGGCCTGGGTTGTACTATGTTCTTGTGGGTCAAAGCAGTTTTGTTATCTTATGTCATTGTATGTACAGTCAGGTCTGTTATACCACGGTACCGTGGTCTTATTTGGGTCCCACGAAACCCACCTTCCATGTTGATTGGCAGCTCATTAATATGCAAATTTGCCGCGCACCATCAGATGGCTCTCCAGCGCTCTTTCGGCACCATGTTGCTGTGTATTGGTTGCTGCGGGGGCCGTGGTGGGGCNAGGGGCTGGGACTGGTTTATCACTATGAAGGTACATATAACCCAAACTGTGTATCCTACACCCTGTATCTCATCCTGATGGGCTGTTAATGACAACAGCTGCCCAGAGCATACTTCACACATNTCGGCACCATGTTGCTGTGTATTGGTTGCTGCGGGGGCCGTGGTGGGGCGATGGGGAAGCAGCGGAGCAGCGGCAGCTGCGCCCAGGAAGGGGCAAGCAGTGGAACCACCCCCGCAGCCGCGGCGGCAGCTATGTGCATTGATTTGCATATTCATGACTGCCTAATTGAATATTCATGCATGCCAGGTTGTGCATGCGCTGTTGCGGAGAGGGGCCTCCTTAATCGCTGAAAAATCGTGCCACTGAGATGTGAAGCCGCAATATGGGGGGTGCGAAGTGAAAGAGGGCCAACTGTATTGTGATCTTTTTAGTAAAATTGTAGCTCTGACTTTTGGTCTCTCCAAATTGGGTTCATTTCTCCTGCTGGTTTACTTCTAAACCAGCACAAGGGTATATCCTATAAATATGTATAATCATATTAAGAAAAAAAATGGTAAGAAGTTGCACATTACTAGAAAGTAATGGAAGTGAAAGTGTGATAATGCTTTTGCTATGTGGAAAGTGTTACTTCAGGTCTGTTAAAGCTTAACCAACATAGTTCCCTGCAGCTGGGAGGATACTTCTTTAAGTGGCATGTCCTAGCATAATAATATGCTGCAGAGTTTACTCAAATGCTATTTCTTACTCTGGTACAGTTACAGTGGTCAGTATTGTGGCATAGATGAACAAAGAATGTATCATTATATGGGAATATACCGTGAACCCCTGGATCTCATAGGGGTGTATGGGTGTGTCCAGGCTGCGCAAGTAATGAAAATCATGAATCACAGAATCACAGAATATTCTGAGTTGGAAGGGACCCACAAGGATCATCGAGTCCAACTCTTAACACTGTCTCCCTGGCGGGAATTGAACCCGGGTCTCCCACAGATACCAAACCCATGAATATTCAGTTAAGCCCTGCCTGTAACCGTGCATGGTCTGATGCTTCCCTGCCCTAGCTAACAGGGATGCCAAGCAGAGCCCCTGATGCAGGCAGGAGCTGGGGCTCCTCAGGATGCACTGCTGTGATATAAGGAGACTACGACACGGCATCCCAAGGTGGGTTGTGGGTTTTCCCTCTAGCTCCACTGCTGTGGAAAGCATAATGCATTTCCCTCCCACTCTGGAAGGAGCTGTTTGTGCGGCAGCTGCCTCATGCTCAAATAAACTTGTACCACCCTGATTGGGACCTGGCAGCAGGTGTGGGGGTTTTTTGTTTGTTTTTTGTTTCATTTAAGGTTTTTCAGTCAGTGAACCTGGCTCCCTCTTCTGGGCTGGCATCAGACACTGGGGACAGGGCAGCGCTGCTGGTGCTGGGGTCTCAGACTCTCAGGAGTGCGGAGGGAGTGCAAGTGCTGCCCCACGGGTGTGGGAGGCAGGAGCCATGGGGCTGCCCTTCCCTTTGCTGCTCTGGCAGCAAAGGGCATCAGAGGGAGATCTTTGGGGGCCAGTGGGATGGGGGGAAGGTGCCTCCCACTCTCAAGCACAGACACACACCATGCCAGCAATCTCCTGCAACCTGGCAGAGAGCAGTTCCAGCTACATAAATGCCCCGAGGGCCTGCATTGCCTCCGTGGCACCCACCCGTAACCACCCTGTCAGCAGTCCCGGCTCCAGGGCGAACGTGGTGGTTCCCCTTACCCTTAAACAGTGCAAAGGAAGGGCGCTCAGAAACTACAAGGGGCGGGGGCGGCAGGCTTGGCTCAGTGTGGCATGGCACGGGCAGGCACCCACCTGCCCCAGCTTGGCGTGGCTGGGCAACTGTCCGAAGGCTCTGGGGGATGGGAGGAAGGTGCTTCCTGCTCGCGCTCTCACTCACAGACACACACAATGGCAGCACCATCTCCCCATCTTGCAGACCAGTGGAGAACAATTCCAGCTGGGCAAAAACTCATGTTTGTATTAAACACATCTTGGCTGGGCCAGGCTGCACACTGCATGGCTCCTTCCCCTTGCCACCTGCAATGGCTCCCTGGCAGGGCAAATTTACATACTCGTGAGCTCATTACATACGCATGGGTTGAATGTGTTCATGATATGAACTCATGGCATCTGCACATGCACACGGACACACAACTTGCAGAAAAATAATCTGCAATTAATTCAAACTGTGAATATGCAGAATGTGCATATGTTGAGGCTTACCTTATTCCATAGTAGATCATCCAAATTTGATTCTGAAGTGTCTTTAAAAAAATCAAAACCTCAGTGAAATTATGAACCAGTTATGAAATTACAAACAACTTTGCTAAGAATTTTGTAGTTCACAGGTTCACAGGTTATTCTGAGTTGGAAGAGAGCCACAGGATCATCCAGTCCAACTCCCCAACAACTAGACCATGTCACTGAGCTCCTCATCGAGTCTTCTCTTAAACACCTCCAGGGATGGTGACTCCACCACCTCCCTGGGCAGACCATTCCAATGAGTGATCCCTCTCTCTGAGAAAAACCTCTTCCTAACATTGAATCTAAACCTCCCCTGATGTAGCTTAAGGCTATGTCCTCTTGTTCTGGTGTCGTCAGCCTGGGAGAGGAGATTCTCACCCACCTGGCTGCAATCTCCCCTCAGGTAGTTGTAGACAGCAATTAGGTAGCCTGTGAGCTTCTTCTCCAGGCTGAAAAACCCCAGTTCCCGTAGCCGCTCCCCATGGGGCTTGTTCTCCAGTCCCTTCACCATCCTTGTTGCCCTTCTCTGA
>WEKX01001797.1:95836-127587 GCA_013390025.1 Pitta sordida | reverse complement strand
ATGAATGACCACTTCCACAAAATGAAACGTAACATTTTGTGCTGTTGCTGAACAGTCAAATGGGTCGTTCAGCAATTGGAAGGAAATGAGCTGACTCACTCCACAACATTTGTGCTCTTCCCAAAACTCACACAGCAACTTGTCCCGTGGCTCAGGGACTCGGTTCAAGATACAGAGGCTGGTATAGATAGACAGCAAACCTTCCACACAACACACTTCCCTCGCAGCTTCAGTGACCCCTAAATCGATGGTCTTCCAGTGGCGATGGCACTGTGACAGCCACCTTGGCTGTCCAGTGACTACAGCTGGATGTTAGTTGTCATCTGGTGATTGTGACTTCTCCTGACACAACATGGGGGCAGATCTTAGTGGCTGGGTGGGGAAGTTTGCCTTCCCAGCTAGCAACCCTGCCAACAAGGCAACCAACTCAGCTCTGGCTTCAGTTCCTTCTCCTTCTCCTTCTCCTTCTCCTTCTCCTTCTCCTTCTCCTTCTCCTTCTCCTTCTCCTTCTCCTTCTCCTTCTCCTCCTTCTCCTTCTCCTCCTTTCCCTCTATCTCTAACTGCTGCGATCAGCAGCAACTGAAAAGTTTTAGGAACATTTGAATGGCTTTTCTCAGACAGTCGTTTCTACAAATTGGGTTGTTAACCTGTCAGACCACAGGCAACTTTCCTGGAACTGTAAACCTACACTATGGTCTAAAATATAAATAAGGTCAAGATATTAAAAAAAAAAAAAAAGACCCCTTTCAACCTGTCTGCATCATGAGTTCCTGAATAGAGCTGAGTTGAATTAACATACCACCTACACTTTTCTCATTTTTATTAAATGAATTTACCTGGTTAACTTTCTCAGCTGTTAAAAAGCCAACCAAGTCCTGCCACAAAGACCAGTACTGCTATTTAAAGTATCAATAAAAAAACTTTTAAAACAGTTTGGTTTCAGCTAGTGTTTGTAAACACGTCTGAGCTGTAATTCATTCTCCTCATATAAAAATAAAAATGTTTTAAAAATATTGTTTTAGATTTTTTTAATGCTACCACTTTAAATATTTTTAAAAGCCAGAATAAGAGGCTTGTGCACCCTTTAGTACTTATAATGCCATTTGCTATTAAATTTATAGCATGATGAAAAAAGTTCAAAAGCAGCTAATTATGCATGCAGTACATTTTCAAAGGAAACCCTAGTCCATATGAACAAAACATCACACCACCAAATCAGCTCTCTGCAAAAACACATATCTAAAGATCATGGCCAGCTAACAAAATCTTTTTTTAATTTTGCCTGTGGAGCTCCCATTCACATTATGCAGCCTGTGAGATGACTGAGACACAAGAAATATGATAGTTATTACATTTCATAAGAGAAAGCATAGCTGTAAGATTACCTTCTAAAATGCCTCCAGCTATCTGAATTCAGACTAGCACCCTAACTAGGGTAAAAGGTAACATCTCACAATATCAGAGGCTAGGAGGGAAAACAAGGAGTTTAAAGAAAAATAGCAGCTCCTCATTCTTGAATTTGCAGCCTAAAAAGTTTGAGGTAATTGTACCACTAACAGACCATGTCTAATCTTTGAAAGAACATTTGACAGATCAAACAGAGAAGCTGTAAATTACCAGTAATGTCAGCAATCTTTACATTTAACTATCAGTGTATCAAACCACAAACTCAGTGAACACAATAATAACGCCAAGATAGGAATCTAAGGAGACTCAGCCTGTATATTTATTTGGTTCCCAGGTACATGGTTAAGCTGTAAGAGACAAATATGTTTGGTTTTCTCAGCAATAACAGGGATATAAAAAGAGGTACAGTATATGTAGAAACTAAAACACCAAGTGCCAGAAAAACACATTTCCCAAACATTGCAGGTACACAGCTACAGGCAAAAGAGCATTTTGAGCTGAACACCTACATGAAGAGAATGGCTGAGGGCTGTTTCAGTGTGGCTACTAGAACAAGGGGGAGCAGCCCAAAGGCTGATCTCACTTGTGCCCCAGTGTGCTCTGCCTGGCTGATCATGACCTCGAGGGAAGAATGGGACTATGTAAAATATGGATATGAGTAGTGCTGGGGCACCTGGCTACATCTTTGGTGCTACAGAGAGCACCCCTTGGGCCTATTATTGCTATTAAAACCTTGGGATAGGAGCATGGCATTTTTGAGAAAGTTTCATGCCATCATTTGTGCGCCTGGGAATCTGGCCTGGTCCAAAACTGAAAGTTGCAAGAAATTTACTTATGTGTGCATTATTTTGGTACCAAGACATTTGTACTTGGAAAAGGCTTAGTGAGCATATAACCATAAGGCTTTATTTATCATTGCAGCAGTATAGTTATTTCCTTTGCTAAAGCAAAAAAATATACAAACTTAAGAAACCTTTGTATCAGCATAAGTGAACTACATGATGGGAACTGTTTAAATACATGTATGGATTTAATTAATGGTCAAGATATTAGTTGCGTAAATAACACAAAACCAGATAACCAGCCATAATTAATAATATATTAATAATAATGATAACCAGCCATAATTTATGCTGTAATAAAAAACCCAGGCAGTAACCCCATGTGCCATTACAATTGCAATTGCTTCTGGTTTTCCTGACGTTGAAGCACTTCAAACAATTATTGCGTTTTCAGTGCTCAGTGTTAAAGTCTACACAGGAGAATCAAGACCATACAGCAAGCTGGTATTATTCTTCCTTCTTTTTTCTCTCCCATGAAGTCTCTTTGCAAAAGCAGTATTCCCTAAAATTGTTTCACATCGTGCCCATGGTTTGCAATATATATATCACATCTTTTTTAAGGCTACAACTGTAACTTTGTTTAAATTTTTAACGCTGCGCTACACACCTACAAAGTCTACATTACTATCTAACTGAACACCATATCTATTTTTAATGGATGGGCTAACATCTCTCTTGCCTGTTTTTCTTCTTAGGATAGAATGGTGCTGCATACAGCTTGGGGCCAGTTTATTACTGGGTGACGGAGGATGTTTTCTGCAGCAGCAGCAGCAGATCAGCGCGTGTTTGGCTTCATATGTGTAAAGGGATATGGGTCCAGCAATACTGAGGGTCATCACTTCTCATCCTAAATGCCTGTAGTCCAGACCAAGCCTCTCAGGACTGGATTAGGTGCCTGAGGCTCCCGCCTGAGGGAGACTAGGGTGTCCCAGAAAGGAATGCAGAGCAGACACTAAGGCTGAGCTGGGAGCTGTTGAAACTAGCCAAGAGAAACACCAAGGGAAGGGTGTGCCTCAAATTCTTCTTTTGCAAGCTAGGTATCTTTTTTTTTTTTTTTTAATGGCCTGCAAGACAGTGCTTATGTCAGATAGGGTTTCAAAGCTCCACATCCACCCTAACTTGTCCAGGTGATGCACTTCTTTCTTTTACAATCAAAACATAATAGGTGCCCACTCTTTAAATACTATTAGAGGCTCATAATACAGACAATGTGGAATTAATTCCTTGTTTAATTCCTTCTCTAGCCTGACCTACACTTCTCACCTCCCAGCAGAATGTTCCAACCCTCTTAGGCTGAATTGAAAACCCAGGGGTGAGAGGGAGGAAGGGGTCTGCAAGCTAGGTATCTCTAAATTGTGCTAGTACTGCAATGAAGACAATTTTCTTAGTTACAGCAAAAGGTAAATTACAATAGGCTGTTGCTTTTTGAACTAAAGTCTGAAGTCTATTGTTTTAAAAAATTATATTACCCATTACTGTCATACTTTTACTCCCTTGCTCTGTAAAAGTTCCTCTGAATTCTTCCCACTACTATTTAAATTCCAGGGACACACTGCTAGGCAGTGACATTCAGTTAGCTCTCCACTTAATAAATAATTGTATATAATTAAATATTTTTGCAAGTATTAAACATAGAACATATTAATTGTTAAAATTTATCCTCTTTAGTTATATGCTTGGAGCAAGAGAATGACATTGTTCACATTGAAATAAAATCAAGGAATTACAACACAGAATGCTTATGTTTAGAAATTGATCGTTTGCAATTTCAGAAAATAGATAATTCAAAAAGTTTTTTAAAAATGCATGATTGCATTATTCTAAGCACTGAGGGACTGAACAAAAGGCTTCCGCTTTCTTATCAGTATCAATTATGGCATAAATGTGAATAATATGAATTGTGATTGAATCATTACTGACCATTTTTGCATAATTTTCCACTTTCACTTCACCAATAAAACATTTTTATAAAAGATAAAATTATAATTCTTCTACAAGCCATAAAGAAAAACCACAGAGCTTGATCCGTGACAATTATTAAGAAGAAGATACAGATGATCTCTCTATCCTTAACAATAATAGCTAATAACACTCCTGGGTTTTATTCTCTAGCCATAATCCCTCACACAAAGGCCTTCACCTCAGTTTTGATAAAGGTAGAATTGAGACTAGGTTTTTCTTCTGCAGTGTATTAACGTAGTCCTTACGCTTTCAAGACAGTTAGAAACTGGGGACCAGGTCTGCCACACAAACTGGTTGCCAGCAGAATTTGTTTGCTCTTTAGAGAAGCCACAGTAGTTGCAGAAACAGACGTGGGCTTGCTTTCACCTTGTGTTACAGGGATATACTCAGTTACATGGAAAATTGAAAAGCTGGTGAGAGGACAGAAATTGTGCTGTTACACGTGTGTGGGACATAACCAGGTTAGGCTCTGCAGCCTATTAATACAGGGGATGGAGAAAGAGTGATCTGTGATTCCGTGTTAATTATGGAGGCAGCAGATCGTTCAGCACCTAGCATTTCTTCTGTCTGGAAGGTGAATTGAAGCAGTGACAGTAAAACATGATTACCACATAAACACTATACATTCCATACCTTTGAAACTTAAGCCTCACTTTGGACCAGGAAAAAGATGGCATTAAAAGAAACTTGCATTTGGAGCATATGATAATAAATCATCCATGTTTGATTATATGGATTGCGTTATTTAAGCGCTCTTTGAAGGCAGATAAGATGAAATGTATGTTTAAATATGTCAGACATGCTCAAGGAATATTCAAAAATGCTATTGTACGATGAGATGTCTTCAGCCATAGGCTCATGGTACTGTAGAGTTGGGACCTCATTTCAAAGTGGTATATGCTGAGAGGCTGAACTTCAAGTCACATAAATCACTCCATATATGCGCTTACTAAATTTTAAAGTTTCGTTTTTAAAGTTTCATTTAGGTGGATCTACCCTAGGAGTTGGTTGGATTCCACCTGAATATCCAGAGAGTGACACAGGGTCTTATTAGCCAGAGCACCACCCCCACATATCTGGGCTCTATGATATTACTCAAAATTAAACAAGCCCTAAAATTAAATTATTCAAAATTAAACAAGCCTAATTTTCCTCACATTTCGTTGTTTTGTACGATGTTTGTCTCTGAGCCTTGCTTCCCTGTTGTCTTACCATACGTGTGTGGTTGTATGCAGACTTGCCCATTTGCACTACAGCTTTCTTGCAGAGCAATTTTTGTAGGCTGGGATGAATGCCTGCTACACAAATTGGAAGGCTTTTTATGGAGGACACCCTTTGTGACACTGCTTCCCACTACTGTCTGTGCCCGCTTCCAATATCACAGCCAAACTGAGTAATTTTGTATTCAGAAGCTACATGAGGAGTTTTTTCAATTGTAAGGATTCATTCCTTCCTTGAATAAGATTATTTGCTTTTCTAATCTGCGTTTTTCCAAATAATAATTTAAACTGGCCATTTTAGATATTGCTGTAGCCATATCTGAAATGGGTAATGGCAACCATTGCTGGATGCTGGCATCACCTAACAGGACCAACTCCACTGGCACATGCAGGTGCAAATGCTTATCTACATAAAGACACCTACAATCGCAGTAGTCCATGAAGATCTCTCCCTCTCCATGATGAGTACTGTTGTCACCCTCACAGGACCTGGGAGGGGGAAGGGGTGTTAGTGAGTTCATGTGGTCACCTGATTTGCTCAGCCTGGAGAAGAGGAGACTGAGGGGAGACCTTATAGCAGTCTACAGATTCCTCAAGGGGAAGAGGAGGGGCAGGCACTGATCTCATCTCTCTGCAACCAGTGACAGGACCCAAGAGAATGAACAGTGCGAAGTTGTGTCAGTGGAGGCTTAGGTGTGGTATTAGGAAAAGGTCCTGCACTGCATAGGGGGTGTTTGGACACTGGAACAGGCTCCCCAGGGAAGTAGTCAAAGTTCCAAGTCCGACAGAGTTTAAGAAGTGTTTGAAAAATGCTCTCAGGCTCATGGTGGGACTCTTGGGGATGGTCCTGTACAGGAGCAGGAGTTGGACTCAGTGGTGCTCATGGGAACCTTCCAACTCTGGATATTGTATGACCCTTCAGTGCAAAACCTGTGCTGTATGTATGTAACACTTCCTTTGGAATAGTCTTTTTAAATCTTAAAAACAAATTCCCTGAACTTCCTTATCACTGTTTTCTTTTACGGACACCATGCCAGTCTAAAATGCAATTCCTTTTTTTTAATATCCATTCCCCCCCCTAAGTTTTTAACTGTAATGCTCAATAAATACTTAAGTGCCAGCATGAAGTGGATTATTGTTAACATGTTGCAGGAAAATTGCACAGTGCTAAAGCTTGCAATAAAAATAAGCAGAACGCCCACTGTTAATACACTGTAGTTAAGTGTATTAGCTGTTTTCAAAAGCATTAACTCCCACACAAATAGCAATGCTATTTTGTGCAATATATTATTATCAGACAGTGAAAATCAGTTGGGGACTATCTAAAGCCATGATGCCCATATGTATTAAAGCAAAATTGTTTCACCAAATTAGGAAATTGTGTGGGGACAGCACTTAAGATTTTACCAGGTGTAAACAAATAATAATAATAAATTATGAAATTACCTACTACTTGTACAAATAGCTCTTCCCTTTCCGCACTTGATATTCAAAAACATTGAAAAGAAAATCTTTGTTTCTCCATCTCTCACTTTTTATTTTACTTTCTGTCTCATCAGCTGGTAAGATTTCATAAATTTTGAGCTCTTCCCTTCACCAGAGTGGGAAAACTAATATTGGATAATAATAAGACACAAGAAGAAGCATTTGTTAATGATCCTAATGTGGCAGTGGAAGCTCTTCACAAATGTACTGATTATCCTTTTGTTTCTACTTCCTGTTCAACTGTCTCATCATGACATCACAAAAATAATAATAATTTGCACCCAGATTCCCAAAGTGGTTTGCAAATATTAATTAATCGCAAACCTAATTATGCCTCTGAGACAGATTTTACGTTCCTATTGTGCTCTGGAGACCTACGTGCTTCTTTCCTCAAAACATATTTTTTCTCCTTGCAGGGCTATTTAAAACCCTCTGAAATTAAGGGGAGGAAAAAAAAATTGGGCAGTAGAGAGGGAAGGAAGGAAGGGAGTAGAGAGGGAGGGAGAAAGGGAAAGGCAAAGAGAGATGGAACATACCTCTTATTCTACTAGGTGCTGTACTGCCCCTACCTATAAGAATCAGGAAAAGTGCGGTGTTTTCACAGCATTTTCTGCTAGCAGGAGTATAAAAGATGACTATGCTTTGTCCTGAGGTACAGTTATGTGACTAAAAGTGAAAATATTACTAAAATGGTAAAAGCTGTCAAACAGTGTCTTGATTTTGCACATTCTTAGATGACAACTGTTTTCTGGCACCCAGCAAGCTCTGCTTCACGTGCAGCTGTGGATTTGGGTTTGGGCTCAGCTGCAGGGGTGCACTGTCACACAACGGGGAGTGTTGTCACAGAGCTGGTGTAAACCCTGCTGCCACAACCCCTTCTTTGGTGTCAAACTGTCACAACAACAGAAAAACTATTGAAAATGCATTTTCTAGAGGAGCTGCTCACACTTTTCCTTTGTTTTTTTGTGAGCATACTTTGGTATAAAGCTAGGATGTGACCCCCTTGGAATAACAATTACAAGAAAAGCTTTTTTTATACCTCTTTTCATAATGGTGGTCTTATTTCTTTCTCAGAAAATTGCTCGTCACTCTGAGGAATCAAAATATTGGGAATACTGTGCATTACCTTTTCCCTCACTTTAACATCACAGTTAGTCAGGCAATTCTGCTCTGCAAGCACTGTTCTTCTGACTTGGAAAATTAGGAAAGAATTACATCAGTCCTAAAAGAGCTGCCATTTAAGTCTCATTTCCCTTACAAAAACAGCAACTTGAACAGACCTATTAGAGCCAACAAAACCGTCAGCTTCAAAACTGTGACTGTCTCTGTATTGGGTCTGTCTGAGCCCACAGCAGTCCTCACAATGCTGTGCCTTGGAAGGGTGTTGATAACACACAAGTGTTTTGACTACAGCTGGGCACACTGCCCCTTCCTCCTAACTGAGGATGAGATTCTGGGAGGGCACACGAGCAGGCCAGCTGACCCAGACTGACCAAAGCGATATTCCATACCATATGACGTCAGTTGAGATATAAAAGCTGAGGAAGGGAGCAAGGACGGGGTGGGGGGCATTCATTGTTCTTCCCAAGACACAACAGCTAGAGCTCACTCAGTATTTACAACACTGCACGAGTGCAGCTGGGATGACAAGTTTTAAGACATTTTCTTTAAAACTGAAAAAATTTAAAGGGTGTGAAATCACCTGTCTTGACAATCAGAATACAGATATAAAAATATCCTTTGAAAACCACATCTTACTTTTTATTTTTCCACCCAATAGCCTTACAGTGGACTGTAGGGACGTCAAAAGGATTTACAAATAATCTACTAAATTAATTCAACCAAAAGTACACTTTATACATAATGAGTATGATTTCTAAAATGAAAGCAACATCTCCGATATTTTGGTCAAATTTAGTACTTTTTTTTTTTCCTGAGAAGAGCAGTTGAACAGATGATAGTGGTTCTGTTCCTCCTAGCATTTCCACATCTTGGAATATGAAACTATGGATGTTTTAGAGGTGAAATCCATATGAGCTGAAGTAGTGAATGCATTGAAGGATTCAATAAAGTAAAAAGATAAAACAACTTGTAGCTTTTTCACCCAATTGTCCCATAAATCTTTAAAACAATTTTAAAAATAAAAAATAACCTACAGGCTTATAAATCAGAGTGTAATTCTTAAAGAAATTGAAAGCCTGGGATTTGAAGCTGCAGGAAAGGTAATATGCTGGCAGTGATCTCTGGAACAGCAGATGGCAGGAGAAATTGTCTCTTACCTTTATTCACCATATGCCATTTGACTGATTAAACTGTATTTATGTAGCAAAAGAATAATATAAAACAACACACATAAGTATAGTTCTTTAATGCACACCATCTCACTCATTTTTTTTGTGTTTAGGTAATCCAACTGCAAACCTCACCGATTTTTGTCCCAGTTTCCTCCTCCCTGCATGCACTTACTTCATGTTTTTGCACCTCTACAAAATAACACATACCCCTAACTGTTAAAGCTGTGGTCTCCCTATCTATATGAGTAAACACAGCTGATACTAGAAGAGGTGGGAAGACCTGTAGAAAGAACTGGAGCACTTCAAAAGGACTTGGTAATTCAACAGGTGGCAACATTCTCTTTCAGCAAGAATCCACACTGCCAGACACTGCAGGAAGAACATAATCATATCTTTCATTTGAGAATGAGTCTTCTATTTTGATTGATTTCATTACCACAGGGACCAGCTAGGTGAGCATCAGACTGGCTCTCCATGCCCCTTACACATCCCTACACAATGACTTTTCTCTTTCACCAGTGCCTCACACCTCCTGCTTTCAAGCTTGGTCCTGGCACAGTGTCCCTTGTGGAACTTTCCCCAGGTAGGTCTTTTATTGATAAAAGCAGCAATACTCTAAGAAGACTGTGAATGGCCTGTAGATCTGAGTTGGAGTTGAAGTTTAATTTGCTCCACTCTGACCTGATTTTCTCGTTTCCCTGAGTGAGGCAAGGATCATTCTCATCTTGCTGACAAAGGCTCTGCTGGGGTCAGTTACAGCCTGGAGTCAACTGGGCCACACTGAAGTGGCTTGGTAGTTATACCTTGGTAGTTATACAGGAAGACTGAATAAAAACTAGAGCCCACCAGCACTAATGCAGGAGGAAGGCAGTGGACAACAAGACGTGTGGGAGAAAGACCTCAGCTATCCACCCACTGGATTTTACTGAAACCAGGAAAAACCTCACTCTCTAATGAGCAAACTAAGATCCCTATGTAAAAATGAGCTAATCAGCAAACTGGGAACGACTGGTTCCAGTGACTGCACCAACCAAGTTGGCTTGTGCAGGGATTTGACTTCATCAGGGATTTACCATCTCCATCAGCTGACAATTGGAGCTCATTGCTAAAAACTGCTTCTAATAGCTTTGGGCCATTCTTCTTCCTCTTGATATGTTCCCACACTGAGAATAATTCCTTACTTCATCTAAACAGTTATTCTGAAAGTATTTATAGATGGAAATTGTGTCTCTTCCTTCCATCCTAGTGAGAACTGACTTACAACTTGTTATGTTATTCTATCCTTCAATGTACCTGTTATATTCAAAAAAGCAGCTTCAGTTATAAAGACAATTAGAACCACTTCTGATGTTGCAGAATCATTTATAAACTGTGGAAAATGAAGTCTAAAAAAGAGAAAGTAACACAAAACAGCTCTTTCTCCACATTCAAAAGACTCTCTGGAGAGTGTCTCTGAATAGTATTATACAGGTTGAAATTTTTGTTAGTTGATACTAGAAAAATATAAAAAAAATTCAAGAAGATTTTAATAGCATTAAAACAATGAGCTCAGTGAAGCTTCTGCTAGTTATTAAATCAGTTGTAGGCTTTAAAAAAGATTCTAAATTATTTAAAACATACAATTGAAATGGTGAATAATAATGTCTTGCTAAAATGTCTTCAAGGATACAGATAATTTGAACTATGCTCAGATTTTGTTTTATTAATTCCAATACTACTGATCCTCCTTTCTCTATAAGTAATGAACCGGATTATTATTTTACCTAGGAAAAGTGAAGTATTCTCCTTGTATCCACTAAAGTGGAGTATTCTCCTTGAAAATTACAATGTTATAAGATGGCCTAAGGTATCCTGCTTAAAGTATTTCCAATCCAGTAGACTCCCGCTTATTTGCAATCCACATCTACAGTGTTTCAATAATCCGTGGTTCATTTTTCAGCAAAAAGTGGTGCTACACGCAGGCACAGAAACTGTCACAAAGGCAGATGGCTCATGAGTATGTAAATAGACACATGAATATGTAAATAAACCCCACCCAGGAACCACGGGGAAAAAAGTGTCATTTTAATAGCGGCGGCATCCCATTCCCATCCCATCCTGTCCCATATCATCCTGCTTCGGTGAAGGGAGGGAGCTGGGAAGGTCCCGGTCTTGTCCTGTCCTGCGAAGGGAGGGAGCCTAGAAGGGAGTCACAAGTGGTGTGGTCCAGCCTGGCTGTGGCATCGGCCCATCCCTGGAGGGGGTGATGGGTGGGACTTAATTTAATATTCATGAGATCACTATCTTTGCAAATTTTGGCCTTCGTGCCCTGTTCTGGGGCCATGGGCACAAAGGACTCACTGTAGTACCATTTTGTGTGGTTTTTTAGGGATCTGCAGTCAAATAACACACATTAGGCTAACAAAAATTTGAAAGAAGTGTACTAATCTGAAATAAATACTTAAAAGCTGGATTAAAATTTCACTGGTACACAGAAACCAACAATGAGTAGCAGAGATAATTAAACTATGCCTACAAAAAGTTCCTAATTTTTATTTAACAGCATAAATTTTTAGGCTATTCATGACTATTTCCAACACTCCCAAAGACAGTTTCATATTTCCAAGATTTTTTTACCCTCTCTATTCCAATGAATGGAATTAGACCATTTTCCATGCTGTCTACCAATTTATTTGGTGACAGATTATTATTAACTGTCTTCAAAAGAAGAAAACACTATTTTATTTGCACACATCTGGTAATGATATTCCTGAGTCTAGACAAGTGAAATAGGAGTTAGACAAGATATGTTAGTGATCTTAGTTCTATATTTCCAAAACAATTATATGATAAAACTGAAGAAAATTGATATTTCATTACAATTATAAAATAAAACTGCTACCAAAATGTTTTATTCAAGCCTTTGAAAATTGAAATAGAGATTCTTGGAATCTACAGTGATTCAATAAAACAAACCAATACATGGACTAGATGATCCTTGTGGGTCCCTTCCAACTCATAATATTCTGTGATTCTGTGATTCTGTGATATCAAATTAAGCATTAAACTGAAAAACCAAATGCATTTTATTTGAATGAAGGAATAAAGAATGAAATATCTCTGTTGTAATAAAAACTTGGAATAAAAACCTCTTTATTTTCCTCCCCTTAGATCTAGTAAATATAACATCCTGCATTGGATTTGTTTCCCTGTCCCCATGTTTTAAGACGTGAGATTATCCCTGAGCAAATCACAGATTCCCAATCCACTTAAACTATTAATTCCATGGATTACACGTTATGTGAAAAAAACCAACCAACCAACACTGGGCCCTCCTGAACATAAATATAGCATTTTTTTAAATGTCCCAGATATTTCTGTTAAGGGGGAAAAGAGTTTGTCTCAGAGTAGGCCAGTTTTGGATATAAAGATCTTTATCCCATATAATGACAAAAATTTTAGAGTATAGCAGTTCTCATTTCTAAAAATTATCAAGTCTGTTTTTACATCTCTTGTAAATCTATAATTATCATACATCTATCTAAGAGCTTCCTCTTAGCTACAACAGTTTGGAATCTTTATCTATTAATTTTTGATGACCTGTACATTTAATTGATTTCATTATTTCATATATACACATATTATGTGGCTTTAGAATACCACACTATAAGTCCACTTATCTATATGATTTCTTCGTGACTTCACGAATAATTGTAGTATATCCAATTCAGTTATAATACAAATTCTTAATTGGATAACAACTACATTTATATAATATCCTAACTGCACTGAAGTCGTGTAAATACGATTTATTTTCTCCCATATGAGCCACAGCTTCAGTGACAGCTCTAATAGTGCAAATACTTGTCAGACATAAAAGTCTGTTCCCACCAGCTTCAAGTAGGTCACCTTAATAAAGCCCATTTCTTTGGATTTACAAAGGCAACAAGGATTTTATAATAATATTTGAAATTAAACAGATTATCTTTAGACATAGCTTCAAATCCTTCCAGCTGCCACAAAAGTGGGTGCGGAGGTTGCCACTGCTGCCAGCAGGGAGACTGGGGGTTGCTGCGGCTGCTGCTGCTGCCAATGGGGGGATTGTGGGTGGCAGGGTTGTGTGCGACAGTGGCGGATACACGGCACCTTCCATCCTGTGCCATTTGTGTCCCGCCAGTAGCCACTGCCCACCCCTTCTTGGCACACGGCACAGGGAGTGGCGGAGAAGGCATCCTTGCACTCACCAGGTCTGAGGGGGTGGGGAGGTGGGCGTGGCTTATTTGCACATGCATGATCCACTACTCTTTATGGAATCCATGTTTTGTAGGATTCTTTTGGTCCCAATGCCCTGTGAAATTTGAGGGATTACTGTCTAATCTTTTCCAATAATCTCCATTTTCCCTGGAGAACAGTGTACCTAACCCAACCACGTTGTTTATACAAATCCTCAGAGAACAATGACAAACCTGTAACTTCGAGTACAAGAGAAACAGTACTATTTATGTGTTCTAAACTGAGTTATAACCACCAGGTAAGTACAAAAAAGGTTCCTGAGAAGTCTGTACCACAGCAGAGACTAGATGTGAAGGCAAAATGTGGAGGTTTAGCATTCTGTGGGTTACTGAGTAGGTGTCTACAGTAATTGCATGGCGTCAGGATACACGTATGAGAAGGCAGAAAAAGGTGAAGGTAAAACCAAGGACGATGGCTATTATTCTGAAAGAATCTGGCTAGGAATGTCTGTAACCTGTCTGCAATATGGATCTTCTCTAACCAGACGCACTGCAGTGAGGAAAGCCTGCATCTCACATCAGTGGAAACCAGCCTATGTCCTCATCTATGGAGATGCATACCACCCACATTAAAGTTCTTGCAGCTTTTCAAAAACACACAATGTCTTATGGAAACATGTATGTATTTTTAATCATCTTTCAATGCATGTTAGTGGAGATCAAAGCCAGATGCTCAGGAGTGGCAATGTCCATTAGGAACATTTCAAGCAATTCAAAATTTACACTCTGGGGATTTTTAAATTGGATAATTTTTTTGGACTTCATTATTCATGACAGTATTTTTAATAGAGTTTTGTAACATTACATGTAGCAATGTGCAAAACTGGAAATAAGATCTCAAAGTCAGCCCCTTAATGTTATGTACCATGAGGGAGTATTGGGAGTGAGGGGTGGAATTACTGTTTTCTTATTATAGGGCATTATATTTATGAATACAAATGATTTTATTCTGTTTGGATCATATGAGGCTCAAACATATCTGCATTCAGCAATCAGCAAACAGAAACAGCTGAGATAAAAACAGTTAGTAGTTTATTTGTCTGTGAAATATAAATTTCAATAGTAAAGCTCTAGACACTTGCAACTGAAAAGTGTGTGAAATTAAATTAACATTCCTAAGCCAAACCACTGATTTATAACACATTGTATATGTTTTATATATAAGATTTTTATATATGTTTTTATGTATAGATCTACTGCTTCTTATTACTATATTAATATGGAATGATAATTCATTAGTGGAAACAAAGTAATTAAAAACTGTGCCTGGCAAGTATCTCATTTTTCCCCCTGTGTCTTCCTGTCTGTTAAGCATTTTTCCTAGCCTACATGAGTTTTTTTCTCCCCAAAATATTTCTAAAATTATCTCAGAATAAACAAACAAACAAAATAAAACTATTTGGCCAAAGAGTCAAATTTTTTACATTTTTGACTCATTTTCAGCTAAGATCTGGAGAACTTTAAGCATTCAGCAAACATTATGAAGCAAGCAGCCCACTGTGGCTGAAGACTACTCTGCCATTCAATCTAGATCTCTTTTATAATTTCTAGTGTGAATAAATAAGCTTTTCAGGAATGAAATTATTTTTTCATGAAATAAAATTGTACTCAATATTTAAGTTGCATTGTGTAATTTTCTTAAATTGATCAGCTTTAGGTTCTTTCTTCGACCAATTTACCATAAACCCCCTATCACTTCTTCTTGCAAGAAGATAACATTTTTCACGTAGTCAACCCTCTTCCACTTTGCGCCCCCCACATTGAGGCTTCACATCTTAGTGGTGTGATTTTTCAGCGATTAAAGAGGCTCCTTAACGCAACTGCTAATGTGCGACCTGGCACACATGAATATTCAATTAGGCAGCCATGAATATGCAAATAAACCTGCACAGCCATGGTGGTGGCTCTGCCACTTCCCCCCGCTCTGGCATGGCCACCGTGGCAACCGATACACAGCAATGCAGTGCTGAAACAGTGCCGGGGGGCCATGTGAGGGTGCGGGGTAAATTTGCATATTAATGAGCTGCCATTCTACATGGACAGAGGGCTTCACGAGAGATGAACAAGTCCATGGTACAGTGGTATAGGAGACCCAACTGTAGTACCATGGAGATGAGAACACATGAAATATTCTGCCATCTGACAATTTTACGTTCTTTAAAGATTGCTATTTATTTGTGCCTTCTATAATACCCTGCATTTTTTCTTATAAATACTTTAAGTTTATTTTAAAAAGAAGTAATTTAAAATCCTTATGATTATTTTCATTTGTGGCATAAACTCGCAACTCTTTTAGACGTAGCTATTTCAATTTCCTTTGTGGTTATTTCAGCGCTATTACAAAAATAAAAAGCAGCTGACTTCTGTATTATTGTAATCATACTTAATTTCTTGTAATGCCATTTTACCAAATCGGTTGTGTTTAGTCTGAGCTATTGACAGTGCTTCCTTCTGATGACTCTCTACTATAATTTGTCATGTAATGTTCGTATTTCTCTCTTTCTCTCATTCTTATTTTATATAAATGGAAAGGTAACAATTGTAACTAAATTGATCATGGTATCTTCCATCGATACATACAGAATTGGATTTATAAGTAAATTAATTTTTTCCCCCTCTTTTTCTCCTGGCATTAAACATATTGAGGCTCATAGTTAAGTACAGCATCCGTATCAATGAGGGAAACAGAATGTTACCATACTTTCTGGAAAGATGGTATAATTAATTAATAAAAGGTATCTCTTTATTAGGTATGCCAGTAAGTTTTACATCCACCCAGACAGTAAGCATGTGGAGAAGTACCTTAAATACTTTAGTGATCATAAATCACAAAGATGTGTTATAATGTGAAAAATGAAACACAACATTGAAGGTAAGTTTCCTTAGCAAAACACTAGGTTACATGAAGCCCTGTTTGTGCAAGCTAAGCATACTTTAACATTAAATATGTAGCTTTGCAAAGTAATACTAAGTATTGATTCCAATATGACAAAATTTGGCACTTGAAGGCATTAATACAGTCATTATAAATTAGGTTTGATTAAAAAAATTATGATAAGCTTGCTTTTCACTACAGCGGAGCCTAAATGATCCAGCACTTAAAAAACTTTTAAGTTCACACTTTTAAGTTCGGCACTTTTAGTGCTTAAGTGTGCATGGTCCTTGGGTAGGTCTGCATCTCTATCAACACAGTCAAAGAACTCAAGAGATAACTAATGAGGCTGAATATTTAGCCCATGAGATATTATGCTAAGTATATTCTGAGTGTTTCCTCAAATGGCAGTTATGCTCTTGAAAATGCTAAATGATGATAAAGATTGAAATATGTCAGAATTACTGATGGCTAAAATTGAAGCCATGTTAACTTTTATTTTGTTTGCACTTAATTGGGCAACAATTTTGAAGACTGGATTTTATTAAATATCTTGGGAAATGGTCTTTATTTTTTCTGTAATGACTAGAATATAATCGAACGTTAAAAAAATGCATCTAAGAAATGCAACAACTGAATTCATTCTGGTGTGAGAAACCAAAGGAGTGACTGTTCATACAGTGAAAGAGAGAGTTCAGGTACATTTTTCTTACTGCATTTAGCACTTATGGGTAAATGCATTTGATTAAATGGATCAGAAATTCAGACCTCAGTATCAATATTTAGTAATTTCTTGAAAAATTATTTCAACTGTTTTCTCTGTTTCCTGATTGCTCCTGTTAACACTGCAAAACTTTAGTCTCTTGAAAGTAAAAAATTTCTTTACATAGTGATCCTTGTAAGCTTAAAACGTTATACTACAGATCTTCCTGCAAAAAGGAGTTTTATTACATAAAAATGCTTCAAAATACCAGTTTGCCAGAAATTAAAATCCTGTTTTGTGAAATGTAGATGCTTTACATCCTACTGATGAAGTCAATAGCTTCCTTAAGCTTTCAGTAGTACAGTAATCCCTCGATATTTCGTTGCTCACCATTTATGGCTTCGATACGTTGCATGCTTTTTCCCCCCGCAGCTTTACTGTGTTTACTGTATTTACCCTATTTACTGTACTTACTGCTACTTTGTGGATTTCGCTTATTGCGGCATCTTTCTGGAACCAACTCCCTGCCAAATTCAAGGGATTACTGTAGTTGCAATTGAAGCAGAGTCTGCAGAGCAAAGTTTTCGGGCTATGGAAGCAGTAGTGCTCTTCAGTGGGGATTTTTAAAGATATTCAGGTATTGATAATTTCAGTAACAATGGTCAATTTTCCAAAATGGCACAGGCAGAAATGAAAAAGATGTAAAAAATGACACAAGCCTAACCTCACTAAACATTACAGGCTTTCATTGCTAAATAACGTATAAAACATTAGCAAGGCTAAAAAAAAGCAGGACTACAGATTATTAAAACATGACAGCTTACTTGAGAGAAAGGCTTACAGTATCTGAAAACCACAGTTCATTGTATGGCCTAAAAAATTGTGCAGCCATAAAAAGGAACAAGACAAACAACTCCGCAAAACAAAACTCTTGCATGTATAGACATGGAAGCAAATACAGTAATCCCTCACTACTTCCCAGTTCACAATTCGTGACTTCAATACATTGTGACCACTAATTCGCAGGTTTTGTTTTTCTGGAACCAACCCCCTGCGATATTCAAGGGATTACTGTAATTTAAATCAGTGTGTTTAAGATGCCTAGATTTAGTGCCTGCACCTCCCAGTCTCCTTGATAACATTTTTTGCATTGCTTTTTTCAATACTTCTTAATGAACACAGCTGTTATGGAAGTCATAATTGCTATTTGGTTGTGTACTTTACCTACTCAGTGTAGAGAAGCAAACAAAGCTACAGAAATGGGTGTCTTTGTAGTCCTTGGGAGTCCCAGTTCCCCTCAGCTTCCAAAATCTGTGCTGCTGAGAATGATTTTGTCTCAAGCTTCCTATTAAGTAGGTTCGACTGACATCTTTGCAATTCTAACTCTAAATATTTATACGACCTACATCCTCTTGCTAACACCAACTTATCACAGAGCAGTCAAACAGGTTTAGTACCTCATCTGTCCAGTAAGTGGGACTAAATGCAATGATCTCACTAAATCCATGAGAGCTGCTTATTATTTTTAATATAGCAATGATAAGAGATCCAACTCAAAGGTCAAGGTTCCTTTAGGTAATACAGTCATTGCATTTAATGAAAATATGGTCCCAGTCCATAAAGGTAACACAGTATTTTTCTAAACTAAAGAAGCAGTGAATCATACTAATCTGAACAAATACTAATGTAAACTAATTCAAATAAGCCAGTGTATGTATAGGAAAACACAATTTCAAGGAGCAAAGGATTTCTTTCATTAGATCAACTGACACAGGTGGAGAGAAAAGTCATGCTTTCAGCTGTACATGTTCTTTAACCCACACACAATCCCCCACCGCCAGCCCCCCCACACACCCACACCACAAGGCAAGACAATTCAAAGACCTCAGGGATCTCCTTTACAGGTGTAGGGCAGACAGAGAAGGTGCTGGAGCTAATCAGCCTGGAGAGAACATGGGTGACCATGATGCTCTCCTTCAGAACAGGGCTGCCATTCAGTTGTTCACAGCAGACCACATTTTGAATCCAGAAACTAAATCAAATGTATTCCAAGCACTGTTTTACACACGTCCATGAAACTGACAAAGGTAGCACCTAATGAAGTTACAGGATTGCTTTGAAAATCTTTAGAAAAATTTATCCACTACACACGTCATCCGTAGTGGAAACACAATGATACGCATGTCAAAGGGACTAGTTTTTCCTGACCATATTGTATTTCTCATAAACAATATTTACTTTATGCCTCTAGGGTTCTCCTTAAGGTAATTTCCTCGCTTTGGTAAAAAGGTGACAGATTTTGGCAAATAGATGAAACATCAGATTGTTCATTTGCTACTTTAATTGAAACCATCACTTCTGATACTAATTATGATTTTCTTTTCCTAATATATAACTGAAATTCAGGATCATAAGCCTGGGCCTTTTTCTCAAAACTTGGAGAACTGAACTTTTTGTGGTTTCTCTTGAACCTGTGGTGGAATTTGATTAGGCACAAACACTGCAAACTGTATTTTTATGAGTCAATGAAGCCATGAATTATTTCTCAGCCTGCTTAACGAAACAACTGTTAACCAGCAAAAGAAGATAGCTGTTATGACACTGTTACAGTTGGAAAAATTACTCAAAACAACAACAGTTCTTAGCAGTTTTACTCTCTGAAAGAGTTCACAATCATTTGAGTTTTGCAGCAAAACTACAATCTTTTTAGCACACTTTATTCATGTGTGATTAGTACTGAAACATCAGCACAGGTGTGAGAGAACGGGAGCATACCTACACGTCACATTTTAACAAGTAGAGGGCAACCATCCCCCAACATATCTTTGAACATGAAGGTGAGGAAGTCCTTCGAAGTGTTTCTGTCCTCTACTACATCTCACAGAAACATCTTGGTTAAGATAAAATGAGAATCTGCACAGGAAAAGGATAGTAAATACAAGCACTGCTTATCAACTGACTACACTATTTCCTAAATAAGTAAAAGTTGGCCATTCTGGATTTTAGAATACTGTTTTTCATACATTTACATACACATACCCTCACATCCTCCCTTTCCTGCCTTTTCAAAACTTATTTTATTAGGCTACCTTCAGTTGTCTTTCTCTCTCTTTTGACCATCACTGAGATAGACTGGTAGTATAAATCAAGGCTGCATAGGTGAGCTTTTAAAGCTGAAGTTAAACAAATAACCTTTATAATAACTGAAGTTCATTAAATAAAATAGGAACTTCCAATAGAAGGAGAAATGACAACTTTAAAAATGGTACATAAACGACACACTTATTTTTTACACAATAATTAACTTACAGATCTGTTTTTCAGAGATCAAGGAAGGCTAATGTTTTACAAGCTTGAAAAAGTAGTCTTCCCTTTTCTTATGTATCTTTCAATGCAAACACTGGCCTCACAGCATAGCTGCTTATATGCTTCCTAAATATGCAGGACTAGATATCTAGAATACCCGTCCTTAAATGTTTGAAATACTACTGTGATAGAGAAGGGCTCACCAAGTTTATAATCTGAATTATTTTCACTCAGTTTTTTACTATGTGAAAATATCTACAGATTGACATAGAAATTCACCATGGCAGATGTTACACACAGAAGAAAGACAAACTGCTTCATCTTCCAGGGTTTATGGTTCATCTTGAAATTAATGGTTAGTCTTTCTGGGCCTTATGATAAAATCACAGCTCACCTGAAATTGGCATTAAAGTTTCAAGTGCTATGAAAATGAAAACACTCCTCCATAATATTTACTGTCATTGCTATATTTTTAAATATTTTGTTTATTACCTGATTGGACTTCTAATCCTTTACTATTTCTCCTCAGGGTTAAGAATGACACACATTTTCTGCCAACAGTTTGGGCTCAAAGCATTATGTTCCACCTGTCCACATGAATATTACATATCCACATGTGATTTTCTTTCCTTGACTTCTATTTTCCTCTGTCCCTTGGGGCAGATAATCTTAAATAATTTTAGCTAGAAGACTGAAAATGAATAATAATACTTTCCTTAAGCAGAGTAACCCTTCCTTTAAAAAAAGCAAAACAAATTGCCAAATATTAGGGGTAGTATTTTGTTCCTGTTGCAATTTTGGACCAGGTCACCCTGGGATTTTTCCCTTTGCTTAGTGACAGCAATATGACAAGCATAAGAAAAACATCAGCAAAGCAGTCATCGAGCTTTTTGGTTTGAAGATCATCTGCCTATCCTGACAGGACAGATCTTTCTCTTTGCTTTTCTGCAGCAGCACCAATCTAAAATAAGCATATTCGAGGCATACATCTGTATATGTATATCTGTATATATATATATACAACTTTTTCACAGAGAGGGTGATCTCTCAGTGGAATGGGCTGGCCAAGGAGGTGGTGGAGTCACCGTCCCCAGAGGTGTTTAAGAAAAGGTTGGATGATGTACTTGGTGGCATGACCTAGATATTAGGGTAGTGTGTTATAGGTAGGATGGTGTGTTGGTAGCAGGATGGCAACAGGTTAGGTAACAGGTTTGGCTAGGTTAGGTAATAGGTGATAGGTTGGACTTGATGATCTCTATGGTCTTTTCCAACCTTACTGATTCTGTGATTCTGTGATATGAAAAGAGCAATTTCTATATATAGTGGGGGAAAAAAAAAAAAAAGTCAAATACCTGTCAAAGCATCAGCTAAGTTCAATGTATTTAAAGATGCTATAACATCTGCAGTTATCATAAGATACAGTTAACTGTATCTTATGGTACAGTTCCTAAGATATGAAATATTTAGTCTACTAATAAGATCTCAAGGTCATAGTTAGCTATTAATTAATCCATTCTAATACAATGATTTGTGAGATAAGGAAAAAAATAGTGCTTGCTTTTGTCATGTGATACAAGCTTAATTAAAGCTCTTTAAAAATAAAATCCATTAGATGCCATAAAAATGCGAGATGTACAAGTCATTATCTCAAGAGAGAAAAAGACACATTTCCCTGGCCACAAAAGCAATTTTTTTCTAATACCAGCACCAATAAACCTTTCAGTTAATATGAAAATGTACAGTGCTTGTTAAAGGTAAGCACAGTAAAAGTATTATCCAGGACAATATTTCTTCTAATGAACAAAAATGTAAAATTAACTGCAAGAGAACTCACTGCATTGACTGAATATAAACAACTGGAGAATGCAGCTACTGCATAAGTACATATATTGTGGACAGTTCATTTAAATAATCCACCAGTTTAACAGTTCTTCTAGAGCAATCTTACATACTTATCAACTATTAAGGACAAAATAGTGGTATCCCATCCCCTTCAGTAAAAAGCAACTTGGGATACTCAGTGAAGAATGATGGTAAGAACTCAAAGCCTGTTAGTATAGGTAATAAGTCTAAGGCAATTACTACCTGCTACGGAAACACTCTATTGATTTGGCCACTTAAGTTTGATAAATGGGTGTCATATAGCAGAAACTGTAAGAAGGAAGAAGCTCATAATCCTGGCACTGAATCTTAATTTATTACAAGAATGTCAAAGTCAATATGTAAAAAAAAACCCCAACAACGGGTATTTGTAATAATGCAGCCTACTTTCAAATGACACCCTCTTCCGCTCAGCAGGGTAAAATGTCACAGGCATTAATACTTCATTATAAACTGCTACTTCCATTAGAGAAGTTGCAATACACACCACACAATTGACTGCAATCCAGAACACAACAATAATACTTGTTCTACTTATCAATTAAGATAATTTTAGAATGTTTCATATTATCTGCTAGCAAAAGCCACATCCATATGCCATTACTATTTTCACATCATCAGTTTACTTCTCCCTCTGTGATTTATTATACAGAATTTATATGCCCAAAGGACTGCACCACAGAACTGATAATGAAGATGCTCTGCATATAGTAGAAACTTGCTCCAAACTTTAACAGCGTATTGAAATATTCTGACTTATTAGTGGTTTAAGTAGTTAATACCCATAAGGACCATTTAAAATGTATATACTCAAATCACTATCGGATACAGTTTCATACTTTAAGAATTTCTGAAAATTCTGTGGAGGCCTTTTAGGACAGCAGTATGCAAAAACAGAATAAATAAAGAATTCATAAATCTTTACGAGAAAAAGAGATTTACTCTCCCCAAAGGCACTAGGCAGTTTCTAGATGATCAGTAGAAAAACTTGGGATGGAAATGATGGGAAGTGCATTGAAACAGAACATTTGATAAATTGGCTAAAGGTATGAGTCCTACATTTATGTAAACTTCTGGTTCAGCAGGTAATTTAACTACATCCCAAAATTTCCACTAAAGGTTTTGCATTCACATAGTGGCCATGAATGAGGAATACATTGTTAATGATTACATAAATGTTTCCAATACCCTCTTCTAAATATCACACTATTCAAACACTTCTTATTGATCTGAAAAGTGATTTCTGATAAAACCACAGATTGCCACAAAGACCGGTGAAAAGCAAAATGTTAAGACGACATTGCAGCCAACAAGGCTTGTCCATAAAATGTGACAGTGAGAGAAGAACCCAAAACTCATGAAAACCTAATGGGAATCACTAAGTATTCCCAGCACATTGCAGCCCATTCTGAAGAGATACTAGAAAATCTGGAGCTATAAGAAAAACATAGAGTCAAGGTCTGGGAAAAATACCTTACTGTGAAAGATACAAACTACTGAATATTGGACTCTAAAGAAAGCTTACTTAGCAAATCAAAGTGCATTATGTATATGAAAGCTGAAGCCAGATTAATTAAAATTGGAAATAAAACATGAATTTTGTGATAATTAAAAGTGATAATTCACTGAGATAAATTGCCAAAGGAAGTGGCAGACTCTTTAGATGTCTTCCAGTTATGAGAAGATCTCTTTCTTGAAGACCAAACATGAGATCAACCCTGTGGTAAAGGTAAATGGTAGAAATGAGGGGCTGTGATGAACAGAAGGTTGCACTGGCTCTGCACCTTTTCATTTAATAGTTATAATTTAAGGTATTGACCACATTTTCCTCTGGAGAGAAATGGATCAATAGAACAGGCTTACAAAAAGAAAATGGAGTTTGGCTATAAAATTGGTAACTACACCTTCTAAAAGTAACTATCTGGATTCTGTATTCTGACTGAGAATGTATTCTACAAACAATAGCAAAGCCTGATAAAATGGGAAGAGACATAAAACTTAGGGCTTGTATTTTTAGGTAACTGAAGCAAACTCAGAGGATTTTGAGACATCATCAATGCAGTGAAGCTATTGTATACAGCTTTTATCTGCTAGATCAGAAAAAAGAACATAACTTTAAACTGGTCATTGGCCCAGGGAAATATTTCAAAATGGTTGTGGTAGATGTCATTGACCCCCCTTTACCAAACCAGCAGTAGTGTGCCAAGAACTCCTCTAGACACACCCAGAGGAGCAGAGTGACACAGTGAGCATTGATGCATATGAGCTTGCAACACTCATTTTGTAATCAACACATGAATAGTGTGTGGCTCTTCTAACACTCATTTCTCAAGGAACAAATAAAGTTGTGGGAACAGGAAGTCTCATGCATACCTTCTCCATTGTGTGCAATTTGACTATGAGCCAGCCACTTTATTCCATAAATATGACAGCCTAAGTGAGCCTTCTTTGAGCTCTGCCTGATAGGCAGTGTGGCTGCATGGCAATAATCTCCCCTTGAGCTGGGATGCCTCTCAATGTTGCTCAAGCCACAGAGCTCTTTTACCACCAGATCACAAAACTACATAATAGCTTGGGTCAGATGAGACCTTAAACATCATCTAGTTCCACCCTTCCTGCCACAGGTAGGGACACCTTCCACTAGACCTCATTGCTCAAAGCTCCACAGATCTTCGGATGAGCTCAGCTTGAGTTCTCCCTACACTGCAACTGGATTGCATACCTGGTGACTCTCCTCTTAGGCTGGAACACCTCTCAAGGTACGAGTTTCCTTACCTGAGACTAAGAGATTCTCACTCATGGCAGTGAGATCCTTTATTTGCAATAGATCCTTGGTGCCTTTTGCATCTCTAGTCACCACTCACAGAATCACAGAATCACAGAATCACAGAATCAGTAAGGTTGGAAAAGACCATAGAGATCATCAAGTCCAACCTATCACCTATTACCTAACCTAGCCAAACCTGTTACCTNCCATCCTTGTTGCCCTTCTCTGGACATGCTCAAGGATCTCAACATCCCTCTTAAACTGAGGAGCCCAGAACTGTACACAGTACTCAATACTCAAACCATTCTAGCTCAATTCTAACTTGCTTTTCCTTTGTATGTTTCCTCCATGTAGTAAATAATAGAGTGAACCTCGGCATTGAACCCTATTAAGTTGCACTTTTACAGCATTGTATTAAAACCACTTTTACTAATACTTTTAACAGTGATTTTTTAAGCAATCTAAATCATTCATTTGTGACAGTGCTGCACAACATAATGAGTGTTGCCTACGAGCTGGTAAACAAGTCCTCAAACAAGAAAGAGGAAGAATGGGCAGATATAGCAGTGAGATATTTTTTCCACTGATAGTCAGAGGTCAGTAATTACACAGAAAATCCATAAGCCATGTCACACAGGAGGTGAGAGAGGAAATGAAATATGATTAAGAGTTTTAAGGAGGCACACTGTGTGAAAGGCCTGTCTGTTTGTCACCTCAGATAAAGTTGTTGAGGATATCACATTATAGAAAGGTCCTTTCAGAAAAGTATTTTTCTGATTCGTATCTAATGATTATTGTTCCATATGCTTGTACTGAGAATACGATCATCAGAATTTCAGTCACGTTAATGAGTCTTGTAAACTCATCTTCTCATCCACGTCTTTTTTGACTACCAATTTTACTGCTTTCCTTCTATAGAAATTAGCAGAAGAAACAGCAGTGCACAATAGACTTCAGATGCAAAGTGCCATTTTGACCAAGACAATTGAGGGTACTGGGGTAGCCACCACTCTGTGTCACCATGAGCCTGCCAGAGGAGTAAGTGGAACTCAAAGCTATGCCCAAATAATGTTTCTATTTCTTCCCAGGGCATAAACCTGTACGGAGCTGCTCAAACACTCATTATAATTATATACATTCACAGTGAGATGAAAAGTACACGCACCTTACCCTAAAGGTATGCACATGGATTTGAGTATCAGAAATGCTTATGTTCTTCTAAAAGTAGATTATCTGTAACTGAAGGCAGCATATTAATGTGCCAACATTTAGATGAGACTTGTTTTATTGAACAGGGGATGAATTTTCAGACTTATTTCAAAATTTAAAAATAAACTTCACTTTTAAAAAGTGAAAGTCCACAACACCTTTATGAACCATCAGACTAGGAAGGGAGTTGAACTCTCCAAAGCATGTTACTCCTCACTGTCCAAACAGCTCCAATAAAGTTACTAAAATACCATGTCAAAAGAATATTTGAATGGCTGATTCTTCGTTTCATGTTTCATGTTTCATGTTTAATGTTTCATGCAGCACTGACCAGTGGTGTCCAAAATACAGCACATTATCTTTGACAATTTCCAGGTACAAATATGCACCTTCAGACACAACAATTTTTTGAGTGACAAGCATAAGCAGGACCTTACATTCTTTTAGGTCAAACAGTCTTAAACTGGGCTTTCAGGCCCTCACCTGGGTGCAAGAAATACAGAAGACTCCCGCTTATCAGTGGTCCACATCTCCATGTTATCAATAATCCATGGTTCATTTTTCAGCGAAAAGCGGTGCCACGCACAGGCGCAGAAAATGCCGCAAAGTCAGACCGCTCATGAATATGCAAATGAGCCCACCTGGGAGCCACCAGGGGTGACAAGGGAAGGGAGCCGGGCAGGTCCAGGATGTGTTTAATGCAAGCATGTATTTTTATGCATGGCTGCAGGAGCGGGCCGCCATTGTGTGTGTCTGTGCATGACAGCAGGAGCAGGAGGCACCTTTCCCCCATCCCCCTGGGGTAGGCGGTTGCCTGTCCATGCTGTGCCACGCTGAGCCAGAGTGGCGCTCGTCTGTGCCACACTCAGGTGGGTGGGGGCCTGCCTGCACCATGGGCAGCTCAAGCTCTTGCTCCCGGTCATGAGCCCAGATACCAAGGCCAGAGAAAAAAGAAATTAAAAAAAAAGGGGGAAAAAAAAGAGAAAAGTGTCAGTTTAACAGCTGAGGCATCCCAATCCTGTCCTGGCCCATCCCATCCCACTTTGGTGAAGGGAGGGAGCTGGGAAGAAAGCCACAAGAGGTGCATCCTGGACCTGTCACGGTCCTGTCCCATCCACTTTGGAGAAGGGAGGGATCTGGGAAGGTGCCGGGAGGGGAGCTGCGAGCGGCGTGGCCTGGCCGTGGTGGCATCCTGCTCCTGATGGGGATGGGGCGATGGGCAGTGCTTAACTGAATAGTCTGTCTTTGCTAATTGCAGCCTTCACGCCCTGTCCATCCCATCCCAGACCCATGGAAACCAGGGCCTCACTGTACTTTCATAGAAGAAATATGAAGGAATTTCCATAAGTAGTTATCAACATTAGGACCCCACTGGGATAATCAGATTTAAGAGTATACAACACACAGACGCAATTCTGGTGTAAAATACAGAATCATAGAATGGTTTGGGTTGTAAGGGATCTTAAAGAACATATAGCTCCAACCTCACATAATGTTAGTATTTGTAAGGTGATTCATTAGATCTCTTCAAATATTTTTCATTTCTAGCCATGCAAAATGGAGGGTTAATGAAGACAGATAATATCTTCTATTAGATCAACTGAGGCAGCTGGAAAGACAAGTTTCCAATCACTTATTTTTCTCCTTCTCAATCTTAATGTTCATTCTTAATAAGAACACAAAGCACTGTTTAACTGTCATTTAGATTATTCTGTTGATAATGCTCTGCCTTTTATATTGAATATATTCCAGTATTTGGTACAAATTATGCACTCGATGGTATTTAAAGGATAGCTTTTAAAAATTTACTGGGTGATTTCCTGATTCAGATGTTTTGTTTAGCATTTTTCTCCTTCTGCAGAACAAAGTAGATCATACCCCCCCCGGAATTCCTTTACTTCCATTTCAAAATATGTCAGCAGTAGCTTTTAAAAATTATTTTTACATGACTGCAGCTCCTCTTTTTTTAAAGATATGATTTTCACTGTCAAATGGGAAAAGTGACTGAAATAGCACAGACTTACTCTAATTTCTGTTATGCTATTTTTTCGCTTGGAAGTATTGCAATATTCAAGGGAGCAATTAAAATTGTTCCACTGTGTAGTAATAAAGAGGATGATTCTCAATTCAAGTGTCAGCCAAGAAGGTTTCATAAACCAAGGGAACACCGAATTTTTTGATGTTTTAATATGCTGTGTAGATATCTATTCTGGAAATAATAAACTGCATTGTAGTTTCAAAATTTTAACAAAGAAGGTGAGACAATAATTTAAACAGTGCCACCAATGCAATGGACCGCTTACAAGGCAAAACAATTGACTAATAAGATTAAAAATCTATAAATTCAAATAAAGTTGTTTTGTAACTGATAAATATTTTCTTTCAGGAATGTCTTAATTTTATATCACATCCTATAAAATATATTTGGTTTCAGTGGCTTCACCAACCTCTTCAATACTGAATTTTTCTATTTACAGAAACAAATTTAATCCTATTTCTCGTACTACATATAAACATTTACAAAAATATTGAACCCACGAGAGTCATATTTCTAAGATTCAATTTCAATACTTGAAACAGCTCTGATTCAAAGGCTTTTATAGACATAATATGTAAAAGCATTTCAATGAAACATAACTGCTTTAGGTTTTCCTTTCAGTCCCTTCATGACACACTTAACAGTACTTCTCACAGTTTGAAAGATATCTGGTTTCATAAGAAAAGTACAGACAAAAACTATAAAAATAAAGAATTTTTACAGGTATCAAACTTAAAAGCAAAGTGCAGTAACATTAACACATGGCAAATCTTTACTGTGCACAAATCTTTTTGCAAGAAACACTGTAAGAAGTTAATATAACTAGTAACACCATTTCTTCCTCTTCACCTTTTAATTATTCCCAAGCTTGCAGTTTTACACTACTGCTGAGCAACATGTTCTCCAGCTTGGCATCACATGCATCCCTGGGAGCAGGTATTCCAGATAACTATTCTGGGCAGAGCCAGCAGGACTGCCAAAGACCTTCATTCCAAGCCACACAGCTTGTACTCATTACACTCAAAACTTCTCTAATTGCAATGTCAATGGGATGAAAGACGTCAGTGAACATGGATAACAAGGTAATCAAGGATAACTCAGGAGCTCCAGTGCCATTACCTGGTGTAGTGTGGTGGTATGGTCAAGTTGCATCACATTTCTCCAGTAATGCTCTTTCTGTATCCTATTTTACATATATGTTGCAACCACCTGCAAGTTACAGCTTCTTATCCATCAAACTAGGAACATGCTAAGAACTTTGCTGGTGTAAGTCAGACTCAACATAATGTCTAGACAAGCTACCTTGGAACCACAGAACCAAATAACTCACTACATTTTTCACCGAAGAGATGAGGCAGCACTGTTCATAGTTATCTCATTTAATTAAATCCTCCACCATTCTATTTTGGTCAATTTCATAAAAGTAATTCTGTTCTTTGATGCAACTGTGTCTCAGAAGGAGCCGAGTGGGCACAGAGCACACTGACAGTGAGATCCTGTATCATTTTTCTTATGGTAGCTATTCCTTCAGAAAGGCACACTCAATATATGTCTATAGATAAATAAGCAAGTCCTCAAACGTATGTTGAACAACTACACAATTAATCTATACATCATGCTCAAGACAGCCCCTGCCTGGGGCTGGCAGAGAGATCCAGATTTCAGGTATCTCCACAGCACTGCACATACATGTACGCTCTCTCCTACTTTAGTGTTGGAGGAAAAAAAAGGCCAGCCCAAGGAATGTCACCAGTTGCTCTACTCTGTTGTCTTTAAATTTGTGGAGCAAGAATCCCTTGTGTGAGAATGGACTCTGAAATATGCAAAGGGATGGAGACATATAACACAGTAAAGAAAAAACTTTGGCATTTTTCTTTCTAGTATTTCAGTATTTCAGTGACCCTGTATATTCGCGGCTCACATATCCGCCTATTCAATTAATCGTGGTTGGATTTTCAGTGAGTTGTGAGACCGCGCACGTGCGCAGAGTGTCCCGGACCCTGGATTTCGTGGCCGGGAAGCACCAAAGGGCGCTTCCTCTGCTTTAATGAGATGCTACAGTGTGAGCCACACTCCCAGGACCGCCCCTCCAGACCTTATTAGTGGAGGGTGCGCAACTACAGGCATGGAGTAGTTGAATATTCATGGGTTTGGTATCTTCACAGATTTTATAACTCGCGGGACCTGCCCAGACCCGATCCCCAGTGAATTCCAAGGGATCACTGTATAATGCTTTGAAATAACATTACATAAATGAGAATTTTGGAGAAGTATATTTCCACATAAATAACAGGTCGCATTCAGAAGAGAATAATTCCTATTAAAAATTTAAACAATAAAGATGAGGTTATCAAGAAAAAGGTCTAAAGACAGCTATAGAACAGCCAGACTAACAGTACATACAAATTACTACTACAGAGTCAGTATACTGGATTGTAGCTTGGCAGAGAGCTCAGAATTCCTGAACTCTGGCCCAGGGGATCAAAAGGTGAAGGTCTGAACATCTGGCTGATGGTGGGAGAGAAGATAGTTTAAGTTTCTGTTCTCTTCAAGCTGGCTAATGTGTCAAGCTGCATTTTCAGCACATCTCTTGATTAAAACAGAGTGTTCCAGATCTCAAGGAAAAAAACCAGCAAATCCCCATACATAAAAAAGGAGAATACATATTTTTTAAAAGTTTTGAATTCCCAAGGCATATGAATCTTTTATATCTCACCAAATTCAACTTGAAAATTCAAATGAATCTTCCTATGAAGCGGAGTGTATAATATTTTTATTTAAATATTTGAGGTAAATTTTATGGGCATCCTTTGCTTTAATGCCATTCAAGAATCCTAAGTATTATTTTTGCATACTAATGTTTAGTGTTCATAAATGGCATAAGGAAAACTCCAAATGAATGTACATTAGGGCAATTTCACACTATCTTTTTACCAATTTTACAGTGGGTCAATTTAACAGTAGGGAAACAACTAACACCTATAATGAAAAAATCCAATGATGATGTCTTTCATCTTCTCCTTTTGCTTGAGCGTGTACACAGAAAGTGTTACTCTGTGATTTGAGAAATAACTGCAAGACAGAGGTGTCAAAATAGTCACTGCCTAAAATAAAATAATATCTAATTTTCCTTCAAGCAACACAAAGAATGAAATAAAACACCCTATGCTGTGGATAATGGCTAAAATGGGATGGAGAAAACTAACCATTTAAAAATCTTTATCTTTAAAGGTATGATAAGAATTAAAAATAGAATACAGTGGTCCTTCACAGAATCGCGGTCCGTAATTTGCGGGATCCCATATTTGCTGTTGATTTTCCAGCGAGTTGCGGGACCTGGAGTGTGCGCAGAACGTACTGCGACCTCAGTCTGATCGGCCCCCAGGCTCGCCGCTTGTGGCGCCGGCCCCGCACCCCCTCGCCTCCCTGCTCACACAGCCAGCCCCGTCCCCGCTCCCCCCTGCCTCGATCCCGTCCCTGTCACTCCTGCACCG
>WEKX01001797.1:83065-95814 GCA_013390025.1 Pitta sordida | reverse complement strand
ATATGGGGAGGGGGCGTGGTTATGGGCGTGGCAGACTCGACTACATAGTGGGTTTGCTATCTTTGCATATTTCACCACTCGCGTGAGGCAGACCAGGCCCAACAGCCTGCAAGTAATGGGGGATCACTGTATTTGGCATATAAATAAAATCCAAGTGCTAGACTAATCACTAAGAGCAGAGCTGGAGCAGCAATGACAACAAAGCTGTAAAAAAAGTAATGCTTTCCATGACTTCTTATCCAAGGACTTCACGCTTTCTGAAAGACACTTCACCACTTTGCAGAGGATGATCAAATCAATACAATATCCTTTGACTTCTCTAAGGTCACTGTCCTGGGTCAATTAAGATGAAGTACGAATTAAATCCAGAAATACTTGAATGATATAGAGAGAGAGAGAAATAAGAACTTCACTGGGAGAAAGGGAAAAAATTTAATATAACATATGTTTGAACAACAACAGTATATCGAAAGAAAAACCAAACCCACAAAGGAACAATGACAACTGTAAACAAGTGGGAAATAAACAAGCACGAGGGGGTGCCTAGTTCAAGGGAAAAACAGGGGACCTCAAGGACTCCAGGGCCAGGGGAATAGGGTTCAGGGTAGGCAAACCAGTGGAGTAACAGCCAGTGGTCCTTTCCTGAAATGTCTGAGGGGCTGCAGGGAGATCCAATGGTCAGCAGGGGAGAAGCTGTGCTGAGATGAGAAGTCAAAGGTCCACGTGGTCCTGGGTAAAATGGCAGAGGTGAAAAACAAGGCATCCTCAGTTCCAAAGGTCTAGGAACCTCTCTCCTGTGAGCCCAGGAGCTGCAGTTATAGGGCCTCTGGCCCCTGCCATGTCACATGCCTTGAGGGCATGTCTTCACATGCCATTGGCAGTCACTCAGCCTGTCCTCAGGCTCTTCCCCATGTCACATGCCTTGCTGGGAAGGGGAGATAAGATACAGGATCCTCCATTGTTTGTCAAGTGAAAAGGAGAAAGCCCCTCCCATGGCCACATTCCTTTCAGGGGAGAGAAGATAAGACACAGGGTCCTCCATGCCACATTCCTTTCAGGGGAGGGAAAAGGAGATAAGAAGAGAAACCTATTGTCTGTTCCAGTAAAAAAGGAGAAAAGTTTTACAATGGAACATAAAAGCTTTCCCCATGACAGTCACATAACCAACCAGTTTAAGAAAAGAAAGTCTGTCCCATACCTTTTCTTGCCTACTCCTGTGCTCTGAGGTTGTGTGGCAATCCACCCCATCTTTCAACTCATTTCACTTTGCTTAAATTCATCTGTCAGGGCAGCTAGAGTGAACTCTTTTGACTATGCCGCTACTGAAAGTGAGCTTCATAGCTTCAAACAATCTTCAGCAATTAAAGACAGCATAAGTAACACAGAAAAGTGAAAACAACAAAATAAATCCTAAATAATGGGCTAGATTAGGTTCTGCTGCTGCAATTTTTTTAGAGCCTTGTTGGACTCTTTCCTCACTAGCTGTCTCAGAGTTGATGGAACTGTTCCAAAGTCTACATTAATTTCCCACACTTACCAAAGCCAAGGAAACACAGCAATGAGGAGAAAATTACATTCTTTTTAAGACTGCACTATTCAAATTGCATAGCAAATGCAAGGGAATTGGCTCTGTTGCACTTCTCAGGCTTACTCAGGTTGGCAGCACGGAAAGTTTCAAACTGGGGATCAAATGGATGATTTCATCGAAGATGTGACTAAATGCAGAGAAGGGTACACCTGCTGAAAGAAATTTCTGGGTTTGTATGTGCTGTTCTATTTTTGGAGTTGTCTCTGGTTTTGTCATTTTATTTTTAAGAAAGCGATGCTCTCATTCAAAAAGATGTTTTCTTATAGAAATTTTTTTTATTAGGGATAACTGATAAGAGGTATTTTTATTTTCTAGTTATTACTAAGATCTCTTAGTTTGATTTATTCAGCTCCTTTATTCTAATCTTCAAATGACTCCTGCAATCTCTCTTGCACAGTCTGAATACAAGAAATTGAAAGCTTCTCAAATAAGAATAAACTGTCGTAAGATGAAAGTGGAAATTTGGAACTTATACTCCTTGGACTGTAAATGGCATGAAAACTTGACCTTCCTCATTCTTGGAGACTCATTGTATAGGTACAAATCACAACAAAAATCTTTCAAGATGAAATATGAAAAATTTTAACAGAAAACAATTGCTTAACACATGTATAAAAGTATGACCTGAGCAGTAATGCTGTGATTTTATTACATTGCCCATATTTTTATTACATTTACTACTTGAATAAGAGCTTGTCTTTGAGGAAAAGAGGTTCTCTCAAAAGGCGTATCTATAATTACAACTCCTTTGAAATGAATGTTGTACAAGTCCTTGGAAAGCATTACACAGAGCTAAACAATTTCTTCAGCTAATATACAGCAGAGCCTGAAAGCCCCCTGGTACATGTTGCATCAAAACATCAAGTTTATCTCATCATGAATTTCTCTTCAAATTCTGTATCTCCCTGGGAATGATCCTCCCTGTACTTTGTTCTTTTTACATGCGTAACTTCTAGTAGAGAGAGGGAAAGGTGGGTGGATATCCTTGGAGTATGTGAACACTTGCTATCCATAACTTTGGTAAAACTTCTGTAATAAATGACTGCAGCTATGTGAAAAAGTTTACATCACTTATGTTGCCTGTGCAAACACATCTTGGTAACTGATCTTTTACCATAAACGGTTTCATTTCTGTTATTTTTAGTTAACTATGAGTAGGATGCCCCCAGGAAACACAACACAAACTCGTTATTATTGCACCTACAGTTTTGAATATACCTCTTGATGTGTGCGATGTCTTACAGTGACCATCAAACAGAAGATATAAACTGAGATTTCTCATACACTTCAACAGAACACAGTGATGTCCATAGAGAGTGAGTCCAGAGTAGGGCCATGGAGGTTATCAGAGCCTGGAGCAACTCTTCTATGAAGACAGACAGGGAGAGTTGGAGCTGTTCAGTCTGGAGAAATGAAGGCTCAGAGGAGATTTTAGAGCAGCCTTCCAGTACCTAAGAGACTGTACAAGTAGAAGTGAGAGAGGGACTTTTTATAAGGGCATGGGATTATAAGACAAAAGATGAAGACTTCAAATTGAAAGAAGGAAGGTTTGGATTAGATATTGGAAGGAAATCCTTTACTGTGAGGATGGTGAGCCACGGGAACAGGTTGCCCAGAGAAATGGTGGACACTTCATCCCTAGAAGTGTTCCAGGATATGTTGGATGGGGCTTTCAGCAACCTGTTCTAGTGGAACCACGGCAGTGGGGATGGAACTAGGTGGTCTTTAAGGTTCCTTCCAACCCCAGCCGTCCCATGACTCTGTCAATGTAATTCCACCTTTATTGTCAGTTCTAGTTGGGTTTTTCTTTATTTTGTACTGTCCAGCTGCCTAGAACCTCCATGTCCTCACATAATCCTTGTCTACCTTTGGCGAGTGCATGACCTCTTCTGACCTTTCCCACTGAGCACCTACCTACTCCTTCAACAGACAGTTGCATAGCTGTTGATTCTTGGTAAATGTGGCAAGAATGTGTTTTAAAGTTATATAATGATCTAAAAATGTATCTTACTGGTTACTTCAAGTCAGCTGATATTTCACAAAATAAACTGTGTGGGCTATACTGTGAAGAGTCTTGAAGAAAAGAGCAGTAATTCCTGATAAATGCAGAGACAAGTTGCAGTACTTGGGATTTTTAAGTACTTTTGGGGATTTTCAGTCTCTTCTACCATTATGCAATTTTTTCAGTTTTTAAAAAAATTATCAAATTAATTGTGTGCATTTCTACTTTACACATATGTAAAAATCTCATATATGTTTACATATAGGTCATTAGCAGTGTTTCATGGTACCCAACCTATCACAAACACTGAGAGAAGAGTTGGCGCTTCCTGAAAAGACACCGTGGTCTAATGCTGCCAAATGCTTCTGACACTTAGGACCTGGTACTTTCCCTACACATGGACAGAATCTCTCACAAACTTCTTTTAGCCTGGCATGTGCTTGTAAAGAAACCACTCCCATTAATGAAATGCAGATAAAATGCATAAGTAAAGCATATAATAAGTATGAAATAAAAAGTCATTTCAAGTAAAATATTTCCAAATCTAAACCAAATCCTACAATAGTTACAAGCTCTTTTACATCCTTCATGTGAACCATTCAGGGTATTTCAATAAAAAAGTTCCTATCTAAACCAGATCCCTCCTCCTCTACACATTTGGAAAAAAACTAGCCTTGGTCACATCCTCAGAGGGAGCGTTCTTCATGTCCTTCAGCCTCAGTTTCTGTAGTCTCCTGGCATATCCATCCTGGCATAACTACTCAGTACAGCTGTATGATGAACTGACACAGCTACAAAAGAGTAAGTGATAATAATGGCAATGGCAACACTAAAGGTAAATTTAGTAGATAGAGACTGGAGCTGCTGCTGAAGAAATCCGTGGGTAAGTATGATCACAGTGGGAATACATCCGCAACAGCTAGCTGTGCAGCACCAGCCAATGCAGACAAATCAGATGCTCCAAACATGAGTGTTTGTAAAGCAGTTGCATATGAAGGTACCTAATGTGCTGGCTTGTAAACTTGACCATTCTGAGTATAAGCCCATTACTAGCGCCTACCTCATTGATTTATTTTCCACATTTGCCTACCAGAGGATTCACATACTTTCTTTCAGAGGGCACAGTTGCAGACTAAGGAAAATGCCCACAAAGCAGGACCCAACAAGATTAATTAATTCTAATTTCATTCCAAGATGGAGAGTGGTACTTTGATTGATTGATTTTGGGTTAAAGTTAAAAGTCAAAATCTGATGGATCTCTGACCTCTGAAATATTACATGGGCAATTTTTGCTACATTAGGACTCAAATCCCTTTGAGTTGGATACACATGTCGTGCAACAGATACGTTTCACAATTGATGTGTTACTTAAAACACATGCAGTATAAAATATGGTTCAGTAGTTCAGTAAAGCTTAAATAACAACCATAAAGGACCATAAAAAATGCTGTAAAATGCTCATAAGGGCTTGGTTCAAATAACAGAAACAAAAAATTAGAGTTGAGGCTTGGAACTATCAGAAAATCCCTTAAATCCACACGAATTGCAGGGGATTAAAAGATGGTTCCAGGCTATACTTTGAATTTAGGAGCATCTATCACTATGAAACAGGTCATTAACAGCATTTAAAATTGATCTTCATGTGAAGATGTTGATGTTTTTAGTCGCAGGTTATTACATAAACAAAAACAACCAAGGGCACATTTGATGTCTTAATTCATGAAATGGCAATTGGAAATCCTGCTTTGCTTGTGCACCTGACCTTGTTATGCCCATGCTGTCTCTTTGCAAAACTGCTGAATACTAATTTTTTTAGCACATCGTCCTTCAAGTGCTGTTTTAAGCACCCCTGCCTCAGGAACAGATGAAGCAAACTGCGGACAAGCTGCAGTGCATGTAATACACAAAATGTGGTTACCAAACAACCTTCTGTAAAACCACAAAGCCCAGCTAAGTCTCTGATTAAGTCAAGTGAAGTAAGTATTGTTACACCAGGATTACATTTATATCTAACTTAAATTTTAGGCATCTCCATCTATTGAAACACAGATGTCCTGAAAAAAATTATTACTCTCCTTATGAAAAATACTAGATAAAACCAAGCCTGGTATTGGAGAAAATTTGTAGAAGGGGAATAAAGCAGCAATTCACCCCTAAGTCTTGCACTTTAATTTTCTTCCCTTCCACTGCTGACTTTGTCTTTCATTTAGTAACAGATTTTCAGAATTTCTACTCCATTAACCAGCAGCTTGTGGACACCAAGATGCAAACAGGAGAAGGTGCACTATAATTAGATTTTGTTCAGGAAGGAAAAAATAGGAGAAGTGACACATAACTGTACAGAAAGGAAGTCAATATAAGATCAACTTATAATCTGAAGTTTTTGAAAGTGTTTAAATATCTACAGGACTCAAGATGTTTACAAGATGTTAAACAAGATGTTTTTCTATAGTATGTAGATGTATTTCTACTTTTTTTACCTGGACAAGATAAAAAATATTATTTTAATTGTCTGAAAAATAATTTGGAATAATTCTCAATCGCTGTTCTATTAAAGCTGATAAAGCAAGCTGTACTGAATTTTAGAATTCAAATGTTCCTTTAACACTTTACTGATTCACTGTGAAACATGATGTATCTATAGATACTAAATTTTATTATCAGATGCCGTAGAATAAATAATTGGTAAAAATGCCATTTTCATGGCTTTATTTTATATATTTAATTGAGTTTTCTACATTGTAACATTCATTCTTAAGGGAAAACATCTTACATTTCATTAGATAAATGCTCTACCAATTTAATACACTCACTAAGAGCAATAGTTCTAGTTACTAGCTCTTTGAACCCTCCTTTGAAAGTTAAAAAGACATTATTTCCATTCCTAAGAGCTTTGCTATTACTCTCTCCAGACATAGCCTTGCTCCTAATGTTAGCTATCAGGAGATTAACATAATGTGCCAAAAGTCTAATAAAATCCTTTATATGTTTTGTATTTATTATTTGAGAATTTCTACTTTCTGTCTTTATCAACAGACTGCTGTGACAACGATTTGGAGACAGGTTCTATGAATTGTCATAAATTTGTAATGAAACACTAAACGAGACCTGAATTTCGGTTATAATCTGATGCCAAAGAATCTTCTTGAGCTCCTTGTGTGGAAATGAGAATGAAGAAACTCCTCTGAGGTAACAAAATTTCTGATGTCTGACAGAGCAGAGATGAAGAGAACAAGAATCACAGAATCACACAGAATCACAGAATGTCATGAGTTGGAAGGGACCCACAAGGATCATCTAGTCCAACTCACCATCTAACACCCGTAAGGAGACCGAGAGCACATCGCAGAGCATAACACCAACCTGGATCCCTCACAGTCTAGCAGGCCACTCCGAGCCGGAAGGGGCCCAACGTCATCCAGCCCTACACCCCCCAGCTAGACCATGTCACTAAGCTCCTCGTCCAGTCTTCTCTTAAACACCTCCAGGGATGGTGACTCCACCACCTCTCTGGGCAGCCCATTCCAATATGCGATTACTCTCTCTGTGAAAAACCGCTTCCTAATGTTAAGATTGAACCTCCCCTGGCGTAGCTTGAGGCCGTGCCCTCTCGTTCTGGTGTCGTCAGCCTGGAAGAAGAGGTCCACACCCATCTGGCTGCAACCTCCCCGCAGGTAGTTGTAAACAGCAATGAGGTCCCCTCTGAGCCTCCTCTTCTCCAAACTGAACAGTCCCAGTTCCTGTAGTCGCTCCTCATAGGGCCTACCCTCCAGTCCATTCACCATCCTCGTTGCCCTTCTCTGGACCCTCTCAAGCAGCTCAACATCCCTCTTAAACTGGGGAGCCCAGAACTGCACACAGTACTCGAGATGAGGTCTGACCAGCGCTGTGTACAGGGGAAGGACAACCTCCCTGGACCTACTGACCACACTGTTCCTGATGCAGGCCAGGATGCCATTGGCCTTCTTAGCCACCTGGGCACACTGCTGGCTCATGTTGAGTTTCCTATCAATCAGTACACCCAAGTCTCTCTCCACTTCACCAGTCTCGAGCCACTCTTCCCCCAGCCGATAGCGGTGCACGGGGTTGTTGTGGCCAAAGTGAAGAACCCGGCACTTAGTCTTGTTAAACCTCATATTGTTGGAGCCTGCCCACTGTTCTGTCACCCAAGCCAATTCACAGAAGGACACAAATCAAAGACAGGCACTCCTGAAATGCCCAAGCTCCATTTCCTGCTACAGTCAAGGAGTGATTATTTATATAAATCCAAGCAGCACTCCGAGGACAGAGCAAGAATGCACCTCCTTGGAATATGCAACAGCACAGGATTTCTCCAGATTTCTTTACAGGAAAAGGAAAGTGCAGATTCAAGCTTACTCAGGCCACAAAAGAAACTGTGCGAGGCTTTCCTGCATCTGGATGCTTTTCTCCCTCTTAAAGGATGAACATAATCCCAGTTCTTCTTCTTACTCTTTTACACATATACTCACAATATTGTTTTTCTTACAAATTTACAATGGCAATTTTGAAAATGTTTGAATTTTTAAAATTAAAAATAAAAGGAAATAAAAAGAAAACTAAGAGATCTGAAAATTTTCATTCCAAGCTTCTCCCTCTCTGTCTTCCCAAACTTTACTCCAACTCATATTTTATGTTCATGTGTGAAATTACAGATTTCCCATGACATCTCCCACTGCATTAACTTTTGCATCAAATATTTCTGAGTGGTTGCATTCCCTGCATGTCAGAGTAGAGCATAAGCATTACAAGCCGCATCCCTAGGAGTTCAAGTTTAGGACTTTATTTTTCATGTAAATGACCAAATATGTGTTTGTCCCTCATTTACAAGGAAGCTGCATTTCATGCATTTACACTTACACAAATTACAAGAAGTCCAAGATTTCCGGTTCCCAACTCCAAAGCCCAACGCTCTAGAGAACCCAAGTAAAGGACAAGCAGGTGGCCATACACGAGCCAGAAGATTAAGTACAAAACCTCTATTACCTATAGCTGGAGATACATTTCAACTACTAAGTTAAATTTTAGATGATTTCCTTTGCAGATGTAACTGCTTAAAGAAGTCTGCTTTTTCCAAGAAGAGCAGACTATTGCTCTATCAGATGCAGAGACATTCCTTGTCACTGTCCCTGCCTTAGACATCAAGAGTCTCACAGCAGCTCTTGCATGATTAACAGAGCCATAAGCAATGGCTCTTCAGACTGCCTTAATTAACCCTGATTCCCCTTACTCTATCTTTTACCTTTGTGATCCACAGATCTGAGAAAGCATTTCCAATCCCCTTCCACACCTTTAGAATTCTCTTTAAAACGTGGCAGCTGCTAGCGACATGCTCCTCATATTAATCTAAGTAGCTTCACAGGGATATCCTTTGCTTGGTCTTGTGATGTGAATGGTCTCATTACTGCAGGACTGAAATGCCCACAGCTAAATCAAATTTTAGGAGGCACCACGCTCAACCTCTCCAGCATTCTTCTGTCACAAGGACACAAAGCTACCCAAGATGGAGAGAAGGAGCTTCACACTCCCCAGTCTTTGTGGCAGTTGTTTAAAAAGGAAAAAGTTCACAGATCTCTTCCCCCTTCTCTTTATTAAAGCAGAAGGGGCAGGCATGTATTTTGCTCCTTGCACATAGCTGAACTGAGAAAAAGCATCCCTGGATCCACGCAGCAAACATGGCTGGTTTTTTTAACATGAGACAAGTGCAATCTGGCAGATTAATATTCAGAGAATACTTATCCAGTGAAGCTACAAACCAGCGGGCACTTATCTAACAACTTATTCTCCTGCATCAATAAACAGCAGAGGTTATCCATCCACAGAACAATTTTTTTTTCATGAGAAGATTAATGTTACTAATTTAGTCACATATTTCCTCAACTTGTTAAGTCCTATGAGGCACTCACACAGATGCATACAAATATGTCATTTATATATCAACAAAGAACTAAAGCAATTACAGAGTGTTTTTAAGTGTTATAGCACGTACTGTATTATGCAAGTGAGGAACAATATATCAATCTAACTGTACTCTTAGTTGAATATAAATGTAATATCTGTATAGTCCAACCACTCATACCACAAATACTGTAATTACTTACTTTGTCTATGTTGCTCTGCAATATCTTACAGCAGGATGTTATCCCTTACAACAAATGGCATACTACAGGCATTTATAAACAGCAGCCTTGAAACATGCACCCATAGGATGGTTTGAGGAACCATGCTTAACATAAAGTGCAGTACATGTATGGGAAGATCACCTGCAGGTTATCCCTTGGGGGAAGGAGCTGGAGTACTGCAGATCATTAGATATGACATACTCATCACCATTATGGCTGTGAAGAAAATAAGGGAAGAGGAACTGTCACAGGATATTCTATGAAAGAACTTAGTAACACAGTATCATATATAGGCAAAAGTAAGCAAACAAACGAAAATGAACCACTCAGAGTTTCAAAGAATCCTAATTAATTTAAAAATTCAGGTCCTTGAAAGATCATGAATGTCAGGTTTATTGTCTTTTGTGCACTTATATTTTCTATCCATTATGCAGTTTTCTTCTGTACTACATAAACTACCTGTCTCAACACTTGATTTACACAAACACACAGAAAAATTATCTCAAGTACTTCTGTGTCCACATTTTCAATGCATGGTTATCCGAAATTATTCTGCATTGACACCATTGTCTAATTGACACCAATGTCTCACGTTGACCAACTTAATGATAATCTTGCGACTGTCAGCAATAAGGGCAGGAAAGAAACAAATGGAAAAAAATGTATGAAGAACCCCAGAAGCATTTCTCACTTTCTATTTTCTTCTCTCTCTCAAGTGGATTGGAACTGAAGTAGAGTAAGAATTTACTAAAGACACTCATTGTTTTGCTAAGATGAATCATTTCACCTCACTCTCAAACCTAATTAGCAATATGTTAGCGGGTGGAGAGAACAGATAACAGGCATCTAATCTGCCAAATGCTGCATCCACAGAGGCCCATTTATCTAACCTGCATGGTGTTTGGTGAAAATCTGGACAGATTGCTAGGCCCTCAGAGAAGATTGCCTTTGTCTGAGATGTGACCTTGCAATTTCTGAAAAAACAAGTTTAAGTACTGAATATTTGGGTATAAAATATCGAGCTCAAGGTAACACAAAAAACTGATTCACAGGTTCACAGGTTATTCTGAGTTGGAAGGGACCCACAGGATCATCTAGTCCAACTCCCCACCAACTAGACCAACTGGACCATGTCACTGAGCTCCTCATCAAGTCTTCTCTTAAACACCTCCAGGGACGGCGACTCCACCACCTCCCTGGGCAGTCTATTCCAATGAGACATCACTCTCTCTGTGAAAAACTTCTTCCTAACATTCAGTCTAAACCTCCCCTGGCATAGATTCAGAGCAACGCATATAGGATTTAAAGAAAAAAAAAAAAATCACATTGGCTATTTAGGAGCCATTACTACCATTAGTTCAGAACAGTGACTAATCTCTTCCAAAATCACCAGGTTTATTGTTTGAGATTTGTTTTATTTAATATTTTAGTTAATGAGCTTGGGATTAAAATAACGACACAGTAATACATTTTGTTGAGGATACAAATTCAGGAAGTAGACTCTTCCTAGAGGAGGAGGATTTGAATGTCCTGTGGGGGTAAATGTATGATCTTGAAGACCCCAGAAACAGAAGTGGGTTGAAAGTAATACTCCAAAGCGCACATGGGATTAATAACAAGAATTCTGATATATACTGGAACCTCATTAGCTGGAAATAGCAGCCTATTTTAGTCAGTCACAGGATGACTACGAGCTACTTAATTGAATCTGACCATGAAAAGGGCAAGGCAAGGTATTTTCATAAAGAACAAGGAGTATTCACACTACTGTATAGCCTGTACTAAGACCTTATCTGAAGTATTTTGTATCATTTCAGTTAGGCATGTTTGAAAAGAAGACTTCAATTTTGAATAGGTGCTGAGCAGGAGTATTACAAAGATCAAACATAAACCTGTCTTATAGGAGGAGATTGAAGTGGCTTGGTTTTTTCATGCTGAAAAATGTAGCCGAGGAAGAAAGATGATTGCTTGCAGCAAATGCACTGGGGACAAAAGATTTGTTAAGACTATGAGACATGTTTGTGTTAGAACAAATGGATAGAAACTGGTTATGAATAAATTAAGGATGGTTTCCATTGAAGGATGTTTGCAACCATCATTACAGGAATGCGGCCCTACAACATTCTTCTAAAATGACAGATTGGGGAAGCAAAATCTAGGTGGAAATAGGTGGAAAAGGTGGAACTTAACCAGCCTATGAAAAAGACAGTATAATGTTGCACACCATGACATCTAAAGTTCCTTAAAATCTAATGTTTCTACGGGCTTAGCTGAAAGACCCTCATGTCTAAAGATCTGTCTCCTGATACACACACCACAGCCACCACAGCCCATACACAGAGAGTAAATTTATTTTAAACAGCCTTTTTTGTGCTGAACTATATTTATACTTCAAAACTGCCATCTGTAAAACCTTAATGAGGCACAATTGTTCAGTCATACTTTCGGTACCCAGAGCAGAATTATGGTGATGCAGTTCAAGATCACATTCAGTGTCACAAGCTATCTATGTCTACGGCAAACAAGTTGGAAGTGCTCCGCATCTAGCGGGCATGTTTGGCTTTTAAATCTGATATCTTGTTTGAAGCAGCCAGCCCATTTCAGGAAAAATTAAGACCATTAAAAAGAAGTTCTCTTTACCTTTAAAAGAGAGGATGCTAATAGTAACTAGGACAATGATCTCTGGGTATTTATTCTCTATTTAATTAACTGTTTACTAAATAAAGCATCTAAATAAATGAGAGTAAAAAAGAAAGTGAAAAAGCATGATACATGAAAAACAATAATTCCATATTAAATCATGATAGTAAATTTATTCTTGTCTAATCAATTACAGCAAAGGGTGCTTAAAGGCTTCCACTTCCACAATCCAATCTAAGTAATCCATATACTTATAACTAAAATTTGATGAAAGCCATTATCCAGTACTACAGTACACCCCCGGTGCATCGCGACCTTGCCATTGTGACCCTGGTGATCTGCAATATAAATTTCCCACAGTCCAGTTTCAGGCATTTGC
>WEKX01001797.1:70309-82527 GCA_013390025.1 Pitta sordida | reverse complement strand
ATCACTCTCTCTGTGAAAAACCTCTTCCTTATATGCAGTCTAAACCTCCCTTGATGTAGCTTAAGGCCATGTCCTCTGTTTTGGTGTCGTCAGCCTGACTTCCTGTAATACTAGAATTTCTAATGAGCATTCCCAAAATGTTGACTGAACCTAACTATTTAAAGATGTGAAGAGTTACCACCACAATGTTAAAGAGGCATTAATTAGTCAATGTTCAAATTCAGAGACCATTAGAGAACCCTCTCCTCATGTGGAAGAAGATTCATAGCAGCCTAAGCAGTGCCTCAAGACACATGGCTCTATGAAGAGTTGTTCAAAGTGTTGTGCTGCCTGTACCACATGTATGTGAACACAAAAGGAGGAGGTAAGCACTCAATAATTTAGTGTAACAATAGTATAATTCCTTCTAAAACTGCTTGTTGGAAACACTCTGATTTTAAATCTATGGAAAGAGCTTGTCATCTCATTATTAAGGCCTGCCAGAATAGGGTAAATAATGACAAAAAAGCTAGAGTACTTAATATTAATTCAAATGTAAATTTTCACCAAAATTAATCTCTACTCAAAGAGTAATTCCTCTTTGTTAGAAGAAGAGACAGCATTTTTCATACAGCACAAAACACTTTGATTCCTCTTCTGAATGCAAAGTAAAGCTATTCAGTCAAAGCCAGTCAGTACCTCCAAATGCAAAGTCACATCACAGAGCTTCAGAATATGCTTTGAAGGCAAGCACATTTGGAGCTTTACCCAGAACAGAACTGCATATACACAGTCTGTGAATCTCTTATTGGGAAGACTAATGTTTCATTCATCAGAACACAGCAAAACATTTTAAACCACTAAATTACTAAGCAACTATTAAAAATACAGCTAAATAATATGTAATTTCTTCATAGATGAAATTTTCAAGGACTATCTGAACCAAGGGCATGTATCTCTTAAAAAAGAAGAAAAACTTATCATCTAGTTTTTGTATACAATCCAGTGCCAAATATAATTATTTAACAACCTACACATATGATGAAGCTTCCTAATAGGCATAGAGATGTGCAGAGAACTGTGATTCTGAAGGGCTGGCTTTACTTTCACATAATGAGATCAAATTGTTACAATGGAAAACATACTAATAATTTTGCTAGATTTGCTTAACTAAGGAAACTATGTGATCATGTTAAATACATGGCTGTCTATAAAGAATTAAACTGTGAACTCACAGTAGCAGAGGTTCACGTTGAACTCCAAATTACTTTGTAATTGCAAGGGTCATTACAGTTTTGCCAAATTATCTTTGCAACTTGCTAATAAAACCATAATATACACTCACTTGATACAGTGATTGATGAAAATATTAATGTTACTCAGCTTTTTTACAAAAAATTAATAATAGAAAATTACTCTGGCTCTTCAGGCAAGCCAGAGTTTCTTTCATGACACTGAATACATGTACTCACAGAGTTATTTTACAGTTTACAATTTACATTAAAGGATCCCTTTACATTTAAAACTAACAAAACTCCAAGCTATTATCTGAACAATGGGTAAAGAAAACTTGCCTTTTCCTGATATGTCTTATATCCTCCAAAGAAGGATACTGTTGCCACAATAATCTAATGTCCTGTCAGATGTCCTCCACAATTGTTCTCTGCTTCAATGCAATACTGTCAGTATTTCCCCACTAATCCTCAATCCACCCAGGTCACACCTTTCCGCTTTTGCTCAATTTTCTTCCAAATAATTTTGGACAGGAGTATCTATGCATGCACAGATTGGCTAGATACTGAATTCAGGCCAAATTAACTTGATTTTCTCAAGTTTATCTCGTAGACCTTCCCTAAGCAGAAGACTGGAGGGAGTAGTGGTGAGAAAAGCTCATCAGCAGCTCTGTTGAACAGCTGCTTTTCCCAAGACTTGTAAAACAGACTAATGAATATACAGAGAGGCAGAAAACTAGTGTACATCTCATTTAACGAGAAAAACAGACTATACAGTTTACAATTATCCTGACCAACTCAAAGAAGCAGAGGAATTTCTAAGAACAGTATGCTGTATTTATTTTGCCATTTCTGGTCAAAATTACTTAACTCTGATCATTTAATTTACATTTATTTCTTATCTATGTTTCTCTTTTTTTTTTCTTCTCCTGCCTGAGTGTTTTCTCCCCTATTTCAATTTTAAGGCACAGCAGGGTTCCTGCCCTGTTCTTAATAGTTCACTGTCAGAAGAACACATGCCCATAATACAACAGTGAAAAAATTATAAGCAGAAAGGAATGAAACCAAACTCAATCATGCACACCTATCTATCCACTAGAGAATTGTCATGGACTTTAACTGTGGCTAGCCTTTTCCTTGGCAGCTTTCTGTATTTAAAGCCTGGCTAAGTATGTTCAGTAGTAATCCTACTTTCTGTTAAAGTGGCTAATGACAGGATGTTTCTACACAGATTCCAGAAACTTCCCAGTGGTCCAAGGCATGATGCTTGATTCACTTGAGGAAATGGTCCAAGAAAGAGTCAAGTTCCAGCCCCTAAGGCAGTGATTCTTCAAAAAACCTGAGGCAAAATGACAGTCCCTCACTATGCCACAGGCAAACAGGGCCCCTAAAAGAGCTTCTAGGTCAGGTGTGGTCCAGAAACAAGGATTTCTCTATAGAGGAAGATTCTCGGTCTCCCTGAGAAACCTTGCTGTCGTGTTTATGCAATACAACACAAAAAGCCCAAACAAACTGGAAAACAAAATACAGGAGTTCAGCACAGCCTGGGATGCACACAGGCAGGGAGCAGTTCTGTGGAAATGGGCCTGAGTGTCCTGGTGGACAACAAGGTCTGGGTGAACAGTGTGCTGCTGGCACAGAGAGCTAAAAGGGTGCTGGGCTGCATCAACAAGGGCATCACCACAAGAAACAAAGAAGCTGCTATCCCACTCCACTTCACACATAGACCTGAAATTTTGTGTTCAGTATTGGTCCCTACTACGCAAAAGCAATGTGGACAGGCTTGAAAGGGTGCAGAGAAGAGCCACAAGGATGAGCAAAGGACTTGACAGGCTGCCGTACGATGAAAGGCTGACAGAACTGGGTTTGCTCAGTACAGGTTTATTCCTTTTGAGAAAAGCCTTTGGAGAGACCTTATTACTGCGTTCCACTATTTAAAGGGTGGCTACAAAGAAGATGGAAACATCCTTTTCAGAAGGAGTCACACTAATAAGACAAAGGGTAATGAGTACAAGTTACTCCTGGGGAAATTCCAAATAGGCACAAGAGGAAAATTTTTCACAATGAGAACAATCAGCCATTGGAATAATCTCTGCAGGGATAAATGGTAAATTCCCCAACCTGGACACTTTTAAGATTCAGCAGGACAGGGTATTGGGCCATCTTGTCGAGACTGTGCTTTTTGCCAAGAAAGGTTGGACCAGATTACCGTGGAGGGTTCCTTTCAACCCAATAGTCTATGCTTCTGTGAATATTACTACATTAGATCAAATAGTCTAGTTTCCATATTCTGCCTCTAGATTACTATATATTCACACTACACAAAGAGCCAGAAAGTTTATAATGCAGTGCTACAGACTGACACACAAAACACAGAGACATGTTTCTAAGTGAAATGCATCTATCCTTCTAACAAATTTCGTGGTGCATCGTCTACATCAGCCACTTCTCAGTTAGCCAAATTTCGATCAACTTGAAACAACTGCACTTGAAATTCCATGTCAGCAGCAAGCAGATAACATAAAGAGGAAAAGAATCATTCATATTAATAAACACTGTAATGGAACTGATACAATGTGTGGCTATTGTTCTTTCAAGTTGCTTTGAGAACAGCTACATAAATTAAGTGCTCCTTTTTTCATTATCAAATCTCTAAGGTTATGATGTGCTGTATTTTATTAGTTCAGCAGTCTCAATCAAACAGCAGCTATCTAACACGATCCTTGCAATTAGTACCTTATGTACATTCTTGAACCAAATTCCTCCTCTGGGATTTAAAGAAAACCCAGAGTCTCAGGAGTCATTCTTGTAATTCAGATACATGCTACACTTTTACAGCTATGCAAATTGGCTTCAAGGAAAGCTGTGATGTACAGCAAAGGAAGAGATCTGAAAATTAAAATCCTGCAGGAGAGAAAATATTTAAAATTTCCTTTACATTTTTTTCTTTTGTTTGGCTAATCCCTAAAGGCATTAAGGCAGCATGTTCCATCTTGAAAGTCCCTGTAGAATCATGTATTATTGAGCATAACTACAAATGTGATGCTTTGAGCAGCCAGATAATGGTTTTTAATTGGCTCATCATTGCAGCTTCAGCCCAAAAGCACAAAAATGAATTTAGAACCAATATTAACAGGTGATAATTAAATTATGGGGTCTGCATGCTTAATATATTGGAATAAGGCGGATGAGGCAACTAAGACCATTAACTTTAATAATGGAAATCAGTATCTACCTTAAGTACTATTTTATAGCACATTAGAAATGGTTGATTAGTGTTAAATCATAAAGTAAATGTTGTTTTCTTACTAAAGTTTTTTTCACTTCTTTTTTCAGTACCTGTGTATTTAGCATGCACACTAAACAAAGGATGCCCATTCAAACCATTGCAAATGAGCAAATCCCACAAATAAACCGGCTAATTCATTCATTGTGGTGACTTGAGTACTTTGTTACTTGAACAAGGTATTTTCTTGAATAAGCAATCTACTATTCCTTAATATTAAAGCATACACAGACTGAACAATGAATACAGTGGGAAACTGTTTGGAATCAAATAGTTCTAGTAAAAATATTCATCAATAAGTCAGCAAGGTCCATAACACAAATTTCCTGTTCTCCCTTGGTGAAGCAAAACTACTGGATGTATGACTGCACTTTCTTTCCATTGTATATATGCCTGCACATCCTTAGTCACAAAGCCAAACTTTGATGATGTCTCAGCATCACTTGAACGCGACAAAAGAAAGTGATGGTTTATGTTTGGCGGGTTTATTTTATATTTTATTTTCTATGCCTTTACACCTCAGAAAAGAGGCAGACTAAATTTTGCTTATGTTCTCAAGACAGCCACTCTACTATGTGCCTTTTTCTCCACCTCCACCCTATTTTCCATTCAATTTCTCTTATCTAATCCAGAACTATCTCTTCAATCTTGTAAAACTCTGCAGCATCGCCTATTGTCAGTCACCCATGGCTGCTGTCTCCAAATTAAAACTTTCATTCTTCTTGCCTTTCTGCTGCTACTTACACTCTTTTGTCTTTTCTGCAGTCTATCCTATCAACTTATTCTTTCTGCTTACACCAGAGTGCTAGGATTCCTTTTCCTACATCTGTGGCTGTCTCTTTGGCTTGAGTTCAGGAATCAGCTTCCCCTATTTCTATGCTCACTTACAGAGTACAAGCTATCATGTGCTTTAGTCTCTGAGACTTCTCCCCATTTGTGAAGTCTCTCAGTTCTGCTTCTCCCTTGCTCTTCAACCTTAGTTTTGAGCAGCACCTGTACCTTCCATGTTATTGAGGATTTTCCATGTTCAGCATCCATCTGAAATAACTTTCTTCCAAAGCTAGCCCTGCGGTTTTTCACAGAGAGAGTGATTGCACATTGGAATGGTCTGCCCAGGGAGGTGGTGGAGTCGCCGTTCCTGGAGGTATTTAAGAGAAGACTTGACGAGGAGCTTAGTGACATGGTCTAGCTGGGGGGTGTAGGGCTGGATGGTCCTGTGGGTCTCTCCTGGCTTGGAGTGGCCTGTGTGCCTCTGAAGGATTTAGGTTTATGTTTACCACTCTGGGGTGTGCATTCAGTCTCTGTATGGGTGTTAGATGGTGAGTTGGACTAGATGATCCTTGTGGGTCCCTTCCAACTCATAGTATTCTGTGATTCCTTTCTTTTCTTGCCTTTTAACTTTTTCTAACATCTTTCATCTAGATGGACATATGTGAATTCCATTCCTTCGTACAACCCCCCCCCCAAACAACCAAACACCATAACAATGGTCCATGAATCTTTAGAGTGATGCAGTCATAAAGGTAATGCAGTTACCCGTTCCTCATAGTGAACCCAGGGACATACACAAATTAAGCTAGAGAGGAGAAATATGGAGGTGTAACCACTTGTTAGGCAGCTCTGTGAAGCTATTCAGAAGCCTGGGTACCTAACTATTTGAATGAAAGCATATATATACTAAGCTTGAAGGATTGAAATTATCTGTGGACCATGAACCACAAGGTTATCACTGGCCCTCAGGGAATATAGTCCATAACTCTTTTCAAAGGTGCATGGTTTATTAATACATACTTTTAATATCCTAAGTACTGAAGTCAGATTTCATGTAAAATGCAGAAGCTAGAGGTAAGAAGGTGGAAATGGCAGTTCAGAATATGAAAATCAAAGTCTTGGAGAAATTGCCTAGAAGTCAAATGTGATCCACAGAAATTTCATATGACATCATTGCAACTTGGCCATCGGTAATTTCAAATTCGAATGGAGTCCCATTAAGCAATGAAAATTGAAAAAAGATGAACTAAATAAATTATTCTTTAAAAAAACCCAAAAAAACAACCCAAACCCACGAACACATTTAATACTGGAAGTTAAATTTCATATCCAAACAGCACAAAATTTTTTCAACGCCTATGGTGTTCATCAAAACAAATGCTTAACATGCTTGATGCAACTGTGATGAAGGCTAAGGATTAAGCAGATCTTTAATCAAAATTAAGTTTGTCAGTTATATAAAAAAGTTAGATACACATACATGATTGCAACACACCCTCATGGCTACAAATTGTTACAGTCATCCCATGATTTTTATAGCCAAGGTTTTACCATATACGAGCCGCATAATATTGCCTTATTTTAATGGATATAATCCCAAGAGAGTGCTCATAATACCTCTGTTTTGCACCACCATTTATCATATTTATAACACATATTTTGCAGGCAATCTATTTTAGATCTGTGTTGGAGATTTACTTTTTTACTGATAATATACATTTCTTATATATCTACATGTAATGCCACTTGATTTTATTATAATGAGTTCAACTTTATAGGCCTTAAAGGGAGAATAAAATGATAAGGAATATATTTCAATAATATAAAAGAATTATTAAAATTTATTCCCTATAAGTCATGGTACTACAGTTTTAACATCCAACAATTCACAACCTACTATGAATTGAAAAGAATGTCTTGCAGTACAAGAAAACCAGAATTTTCAGCTCTATTGATTAAGCTTTTAATGGCCTACAAAATATTGGCTCTTAGATCACGGGCTAAGGCAAAATACGACAAAAGCATTTTAGATTTTTTTTTTCCCCCAAATGCATATGGTGCAGAGGGAAATAAATGTTTTTATTTTACAGGGTGACACTTCCTTGTAAGAGGGAGTCAAAATCAAAATGAATAGAGACAAGAAAGAAGGTGAGGCATTGTAAATGAAATTTATCTTATGGTTCCACAGTCTGTCACAAAAGTTCCACTGTCAAACATACAATGCATGGAAAAAACATATATTGTGTACTACCCGTCAAAACATGGTAATACTCAACATTGAGAAGGTATTTTCATCCCACATCCAGAAAAACACACCAGAAAAAAATAATTCTAAAAAACTATTTATATATCTTTCAAAACAACCTAAAAGTAAAAAGTAAGTAAAAAACCGAAAGCTTAGAAGCCATGTTCATTGAAGAACCAACAGCTACTGCTAAATAAACACCTTTGAACTCCCTTCGAAATTCCTTTGAATTTCAAAGGTACAGCTGAAATGTCTTTCAATGAAATTACTCCACAGGCACTGCACCATTCATACACAGAGTATCTTACTATGGCCTTTAGTGACCCAGTAAGAATTAAAAGCATTATGGGGCCAGTAATACTTATGTGAAGTGACAGCAACACAGAACTCACTAAATTCTTCTGCAGTTTTCATTGATTTTGACAGCAGAAAGTCTATGCTAGTGAGAAACATATCTAGTTGCCCTATGGCCTTTAAAATTCACCTTTATTCTGCGTTGAAGTTCTTAAACACACACAGAATGATAAGCCTGACATTACCAACTCCAACTTCATTACCAGCCTTTAGGAACACATTCTTTTGGTTTTCTACAGAACTGTAAAAATTAGAGATCTCATTCTTAAGCAAAGGCTGAGTTTTTAATATGCATGCATATCTCCTAAAGTACTGCACATGTATGCACACACAAGAAGAGAGTCCCAATGAAACTTACAGACTGGTCAACTTTGTGTGTATAAGCATACATCTCCTCCAAAGGGAAAATAATGTATAATAATGCTAAATATTAGATGAATTTAATTAAAAAAAAAAAGCTAAAAAAGGTCATGAGTTGTAGCAAGCAAGATTAAACCAATAAAACAATCAAGGGTCAAAAATGCCGAGTGACATGTTGTCACTTCTGAAGTCCAGCAAATGTGGATCCTCTCAAATGCTCCAGAAACAGTCCCAGGTTTTTCACAAATTCATCTAATTGAATGCATTCTTTGAGCTTGCTATTCAGAAAATATGGTTGCAATTCAGAGTCAGATGTGAAATGTCACATTCAGAATTCTGGTTTCTTCTGTGCCTGGAGCTCAAAAAAATGGAAAGAGGCCAGACAGATCTCTGTTTGAATGGAAGTCCCCATGAAAGAAGGCAACAGTTGGCCACGCATTAAAAAAAGAATGTGGGATAATCCATCTGACTTTTCAGGGGGACAAGAGTGTTCCCAAACCCCTTTATTTTAGACCTCTTTATTGCAGACTCATCTTCACAGGATCTTCCATGCAATACAGAGAGAAATCCAGAGAGAACCCAAACCTCTTGCTGAGCCCTGTGGTAGAAAACGATGGAACCAATGAAATATTGGAAGGAAGAGAGAGTAACCACAAGATGAAAGTAGCAAAGGGAAGAAGAACTAAAGGATATATGTATTTAGATAAACAGTTTGCAGATGAAGCATCACAGAATGGATTCAAGGCCATGCATCTCACTGGTTTTTGTTTAATGCATTGATCTTGATGTACACAGCAAATTATTTCCTTTGTGCAGCTTTTTACTTTAGCTCTTAATAATCTGGAACTTGAATTCCTCTTCTATTATTACCTAATATTACTACATATTATTGATTAATGTAGCACTACCAGATAATTTTACAGATGGAGCTGATTTCAATAAAATCTTTCATTAGAATGACAGTATACAATTATAAAATAAAATAGACATTTTCATTTTAAAACATTAAACAAATGGAAATGCAAGAATTCACATTTATGAAAATAAAGGGGACTGCAGTTAATACATTAAAACTTTAAAAATCATTACACTTTGAAGTTTAGAAATGGAGAATCCCTGGCAGTAAAATGTGTGAAGACAGAATGTTTATTTATTAGTGTTATTTTTAAAAGGATGTTCCAAGTCAAACTCGACAGCTTGTTTACAGTGAGGTCCTGCCCAAGGGTGGCTTAAAAGATATTAAACAGGCATTCAACCAGAATATCATGTTACTGTACAAGATACACGTTTGCCTGTGGGTTGATTTAACCGTGACTGCTTTAGTGATTTCTTATTTATTTTTTAGGAAGCATTAATCTGTTTTACCTTCCACTGCCTCTGAAAAAAAAAAATGCAAGAGAAAACTCTTCACATATACAAATACATCTAAAATACATACATATATTTCTATATAAATGAACTAGTGGGATGATGGACAGAAACCCCTGCCAAGTGTTTGCTGCTGTTTCCAGATGTTGGATTTTTTCATAAAGCATTAGCTTTTTCATATCTGTAATAATTTTAATGTAAATTAAGAATTTTTGCAGATTTCTCAGTTTTCATAATAGGTCTCAAATGTATGGTGATTTAATCACAGAATCGTGTTTGGTAGTCCTTCCTACTATAAAGTTTTGGAAAGGGCACAGCTAGGAGAAGGGATGAATTTCCTGCAGGCAATACTTTTGGTAACATTTTGTAGGGGAGAGTTATTTTAGAACTATGGCAGCTGTTTCTAAGGCTGGGAACATGAAGTTGGAAACTGAGAGTAGGCTAAAAAGAAACTTTCATGCCAAACCTGACATTTAATAATTGCTTTATTTTAGAAAAACTTGTCTTCAAGGAATATTTAAGTAATTTGAAAAATACTTTCCCTGTTTTACAAATAAAGAATTTCTTAAGAGCTCCAACACTAATTCTCAACAGGAAAAATAAAAAAATACTTCGTAGAAGACACGCCACCCTGACTCCACGATCTCCAATCTAAACTGGCCTCAGCTTTAAGTTATTTTAGAGCTGCAACTTCTGAGTCATGTTTGGCTTACCAGTGTCTGATTATTAAAATCCCACAGCATTTCCCCAACATTGTGAATTCGTCATTGCAACACCAAGTTACATTATGCTTGCTGAACCTTCAGACAAGACAGAGGTAAAATATTATGCGGGTAAGTTTAATATTAGTACTTCCTAATTTTTTGAGTTGTGGTTATGCAAAATAAAAATTCAATTCATGTAGATGATGTTTCATGTGACGCATGCCACATAATTTGTGTGTGTGGATATGGTGCATGTAGCGACAGCACTCAGAATGGTTGTCTACAGAAGAGAAAAAGTGGAAAGGAAATCATATATCAGAAATTCTAAACCACCACACCAGAATTTCCTCTTTTACTACTGCACATAAGAGACATGATGTGCAACATAAATTCCTGTGAATACTTTGTATATAAGGACTAAACTGAAACTTTTCAGACAAAAAGTAGCCCTGAATTGCTTTTTAATCAGCATCAGTGACATACATGGGAATATACAGGTATAAATTGAGGTATAATCTAGTCCCTTGTAGGTATGTTTAGGTTTCTCATTTGATGCAGAATCTAATTTGTAATATTAAAATATTGTCCTCAGCCCTTTATGTAACAATGTATTTATTACCCCCTCCAATAATAATATTTACTAAAGAATTAGGACAATACAAGCTTAAAAAACGAGTTTTGCATTCTAGATCAATTTGTCAAGGCAGTAATTTCTACTTTAACAATAACAAAGAGCTCTCTTGAATTACTATCTAATATTGCGACTTAGACGGAGCAATCTTTTACACTGCACCAGAAGTTTACACAGAAAACATGGCCTGAGTCCCTCCATTTCAATGCTATGCTGGCACTAGTTCTCATTTTTCCCTGCTTTTTTTGTTGTTGCCTCCAGTTTGCTAGTACAGGGAACTGACCTAGCTCAAAAATAACCTCAATTTTTTTTCCCCTGTAACTTGGCTCAGGTCCCTGATATGGTTCACTGCATGGCTGCACAAATGCTTCTACCAACAAAACCAAGGAACTGCAAGGGCTGTATAATCCTGAACTGCAGCCAAAACCAATTACATGTCAACCTATGGTCTATGTTTGAGCAGACAATTTTAATGTCTAGATGCAAGGGATGTTGAGAGGTCTGCAAACATTATGATTACCAGCTAGCTGATAATATTGATTTACGGTGTCTGCTGTCAGAAGAGAGCAACGGGTTAATTCAAGTGCTCTATTTAAAGTGGTTGGGCACAACAGCTTCATATGGGTCCACTCGAGGAAACACACGTCACTGACTTTTAAGTTTTACAATCATAAGCGTTTCATATATCTGAAATTCTCATCTGTGTGAGTTCTAATATAGATCATGCCAGAAGAACCCCAGGAGCAAGGACTTATACACAGACTTTGATTATAAATAAAATGTCCAGGCTTCAAAGACAATCCTAGGAGGCTGATGGTGAACACCATTGAAGAAGCATTGGAGAAGCACTGAAGAACAATGCCATCTCTTCCAATGCTTTTTGCCTTTACTTCCCTGATCACAAATCCAAACTGCTCTCCTAAATATTTTGTGAGCAAAAGCCAGGGTAGAAAAATAACCCTTTACTAAACTAACACCCCCCTCCCAATGAAACAACCAAGGAGCCCCCTCAAAATCAAACTCACGCCTTACTACCAGGTACCAAAAATCCACACAAAAAAAGAGTTGGTTCACTATTTCTTCTGGAGTGCACCTAGTGTTGGGTATAAACTGGTGTTAGGTCTATATATGGAGGAGTTTCATAAAGGTTAACTTTAGTGGATGGAGACTAGTTCTCCTTTTCAGTTAGTGGTTAAGAACATCAAGAGAACAAGTAATTTAGACACGTACCTTGGATGTACAGTTATACCCCATCCTTCGCGAGGAAAGGGACAGGCCAAGGCCATTG
>WEKX01001797.1:49659-67266 GCA_013390025.1 Pitta sordida | reverse complement strand
GCTCTATTGGGAATTCCTCTAACCTTGACCCAGAGACTCTCTACTTGTTCATCCTTGATGTCAAGCTCTATGGTGTCTAAGGTTGCTTGAAGAGACTTCTCTTCACAGGTAAAAAAGAGCAGAATCTTTTAAGCGTCAAGTCTCTGATAGGCAAAAGGATTAAAGCAAATGCTAAGTTTGAATCTGAGCCTTTTCCTGCCATGGGGTTCTTCTCTATGTTTATACAACCTTAGTTTTTTCTTAGTGACTCTTCCTTCAATGAAGCACCGACGAGATTGTCCAAAGGTCTGTGTTGTGCTTTCTGTTGATACACAGGATATAACATTATGCTGAACTGATGAATGAAGGCAGAAAGAAGAACGGAGAAAGTGTTAAATGGATATGAAATAGAATATTCAGAAAACAGCCCCAGGCAATCAGAACAGGGCAGGGACGGGTGAACAAAAGAACAAGGTTATCTACTCTCATATGTTAAAAATTCTCAGAGGGCTCTGTGTCAACCTTAAAAAAAACAAATCAGAACAGCACAGCAACAGTAACAAGAAAGGAAGAAAAGAAAGATTCCCCATTTCTTTCTTGTCTGGAAATGTTACTTTATCTTCCATTGTAGCAATGGATGCCTTTGCAAGAACAAAAGGGAATGAACAGGAGGTATAATTAGAGTTTCCAACACTTAAACAGGTACAAAACTCTTGTTTTTTTCCCCCTAAAGAAAGATGATTCAAGTTGCTTAGAACATGGTATTTAACTTAAATAATACAGGGAGCAATGCAAGTACAGCAAAGGCTAAGAGCCAAGATTCTTTTCACATAAAACTAGTAGGCAAAGTCATTTTGTAGAGCAGTTTGGCTGCTTAGGGACATACTCAGCTCTTAAAGTGAAGAAGAAAGCTGAACAATATCAAAACACGGAGTGCGCATTTCCACTGAGATTCCTAAGACTTTTACTGAAAATTCCCCACTGATGTGCATTCATATTTATAGTAAGAAAATAAATTCTCCTTTGATAAGTCAGAATTACAACTATGAATGAAAATTTCTATTGATTTTCACACAATTCCTATTTTTTCCAGTTTCTTTTTGACTAAAAAAATCACACCAAAAAATACACCCTAATATAATAAAATTAAAGTTAAATGCTTCAAATTAACTCTTCTGTAAAATTCAAATAATACATCAGAAGCTTCAAAATGTTATAAAGAAAAAAAAAAACCCCAAAAGCACTTGTTTGCAGAATCTAAATGGTACACGCAGCTTTCTCAGTTGTGCTACTCAAATCATATCCCACAGAAAACACACTGGATCGATGGAAGCTTCACATGCCCAACTGAGAAGAGGTTCTAGCATCAGACTGCAGCTGATGGCAAATGTTTATGTCATTTTAGTCACATCTGATACATTCATGGCAGATATAGATTTCAAGGTACGTATAAATCAAGACTAATGAGCACTGGGTGTGACACTTCAAAGACGAGGATTACCAACTATAAGAAACGTACAACTGAATTTAAGTAGTTTGGCCTTTCTTTTTAATAAAGAGACAAAATTTAAGGCTCAGCAAACTGAACAGAATTTTTATTTTACTAATATTAGCTTTCAATAGAATATGTTGTTAGTAATGGCATTTAAGGAAAGGGAAAAAACAGAGTTAGTGAGGCTTAAAAACAGCAAGGGAGTAGAATATGTTCCAGTAAGAAGCATATGAATCACAGAGAACTGCTTTCTGTTATAGCAACAAGATCAATTAGATCTGCAACAGCTGAAAACCATTAACTGCTGTTGGCTGCTGTTAGCTTAATGGGTTTTTTCTGCTCGGTATTCTGGTGTCAGTTTATCACTTTACTACCCAAACATTTCTGCCTGAAGCCCTGGTAATCTTAAATATAGAATTGTTAGGAACAAAAGAAAATCTCCGAGCATACAAATTGAAGTATTAAATATTACTAACCTGTTTATAGATTAAACACAGCTTCAGCTGCCAAAATTGTTTAGTACATTGTCAGAAACGTCTTTATTTAATGTTTTCATTTTTATGTTTTGTGAAAGGCAGAGACAGTCACCTAAAGTTAGTCATGTTAATTAATTTCTAGCCAGTCTTATACGAGGAAAACAAATTGGGGCAAGAAAAGCTACCATAGAGCAGCCAGCAACAGCAGTTCTCTTTCTTCTCCCTCTTTATGGAAAATAACTAAAATTAAATTTGTGAGACTCCTATTCTTCTTATTGTCTTCAGGTTCCTGTGCTGCCACAAAGTGTATCCTCATGTCCACAAAGCCTGCAGCACTTAGTCCTTTCCTCTTTCAAATTAGCAACATATTACCTTCTCTAAAACCATAGCACCTTTTTACACAGTTTATCTACAGCACAATATATGTCTCTGATTTTCAGAAGAGAAAAATGGTATGTCTTTTTTAATGTTTTCATTTAAATATTCATAGTATAACATTCAAAGTGACAGGTGGTCTTCTAGATGAGGTTTGTTTTCTTCTGCTCATTAATGGCTCAACCTCAGGTAGCATTATTTCTGTAACTTGTCTACTCAGTCTTCTCAATTCAGTGCTACTCCCTTTCTTCACTATCTTGGTGGCTGCTTTTATAGGCTTTCAAATAGTTGAGTGGGAAATATCAGGAACACCACTGCTTACCCTGGGCTAAATTTATGCCTCTTGTATGAGAAGCCACGTAAGCATGTGTTGCATGTGTTGGAAATTTTTTTCTTTTTTTTTTTTTTTTTTTAAGGTAGCGGGCAGTAGGGGAAATGAAATGCCAACAATGATTTATGTTCTCAGGGTTCAACTAAGAGATAAGCCTGTCTGCTTCGATGAAGTGTGGTAAAAAGATCCACAAGACACATACATAGTGCAAAACCAATGAGAAATGTTTGCATAGGACATTCAAACACTAGGTTGACCTAACCAGGGCCTGCAAAGTACTACAGACTCCAACTTTAATGAAGAGTTGATACGAATGGATGATTGCGTCTTTCAGGACTTCTCAGTTTAGGCTCCTACACTGCCTGCAGTTTGACAGTAAGCCACCAGGCAGTTTGCACAGACCTCTGGTGTCCAACACGAGTGACAGTCATGGCGGAAGGGATATCCTCAACACCCCTACCCCTGTCCCATACACAATTACATTATGACACCCTCTGACTAAAGGGGCAATAAAAAGCTGTTTTCTTTATCATCCTAAGAATTCTTTTCACCCTATCCTTGTGCCTCAGACAGAGGTTAAAATGATGTGGATACTTGTGGATATGTGGTTAGGATGGACTGAGAAGTACAAACATCTGAGGTGCGCTTTCAATCCCTTAATACATATCTATTTAAAGCAAGCTCCCACAGCCTCTTCTCCACCTCATCATTTGGCTGCTTGGCATCATCAGAATATCTGAGTAACTGTAACTCAGCAGAAATTGTATGAAATTACAGGAAATCATGTTGCCAAGAGCCACCTGTAAACGTAAAAAGGAAATCGGTAATGAAAGACTCCATCCTACCCTTTTGTCCAATAATAATGACATATAAAAAATAAAAACTGCAATATTTCATGATAATTCATATAGCAGTTAACCTCCATTTCTTTGGTTGTCCTAACTTATGTTCAAACTTATAAAGCTCCAGCTTCACACTCAAATTCCATTTAATATTTGTCTGTCTTAGAAAGTAAAACAATTAGAAGTCCCTGTTCAGCTGAAGGAAAGGGGTGGAAAGAATACAAGGTAGAGACAGAGATTAATGCAGCTATTTCTAAGGATCTGTTAAATATCAATTTGTTTTCACCTCAAATGTATTGTGTTATGTAATTAGTGAAGTGATTCTTGTGACTCCCTTCCAACTCAGAATATTCTGTGATTCTGCAAAGTGTGCATCTACAATAGCCAGCTGAGAGTGTGAGCAATGTTTTGTTTTGTTTTTCTGCACAAGAGAGATTTTCTATAGAACAGGGAGAAATCTTCAAAACTTTCAAGATTTATCTCTCAGAACTTGTACTTAGTGTACAAGCCAATCCCATAAGGAGAGACTTGTCCTTTCTCTTTTCTTCCTTTCTTTTACCAGGATCAAAATAAAAGGACGAGTAGGGCTACAAAGATGATGAAGGGCCTTGAGGAGAAGCTGGCTGAGAAGCAGCTGAGGCCACTGTTCAGCCTGGAGGAGACACGGGGCAGACCTCATTGCAGTCTACAACTTCCTCACAAGGCGAACAGGAAGGGCAGACACTGATCTCTTCTCTGTGGTGACCACTGATAGGATCCAAGGATATTAGAAAGAGGTTCTTCATCCAGAGGGTGGCTGCACACTGGAACAGCACCAAGCCTGACAGAGTACAAGAATCGCTTGGATAACATTCTCAGGCACATGCTGTTGATTCTTGGGGCTGTCCTATGCAGAGCCAGGAGTGGGACTTAATGATCCTTGTGATCCATTCCAACTCAGGATATTTTATATTTCTATAAAGAATTCATTTGGTAGAAGCTATTTTAAGATTTACACCAGTTTTAGCTGAATACTTCTCAAGTCAAACATTTACATTTTGATTTGAAAGTATCTTCTTTGTGAAGCAAAGTGCAAATAAAAAATAAAGCAGGTATAAACAACAACATTTTCTCAGGAGAGAGCATTCAAATTAAAGTCCTATCCTTAAATCTCCCTGGCAGCTCACAGACTAATGCTGACCAAGTTAGAGGTGATGAGTCTTGATTGCTCTCACTACAAGGAAATAGGTATTAAAATGCTACTATGAACTTTTTGCCCCTCTTCCAGCCTCAAACAAGATGTACTGACTGAATTGTCTGGTAAACTACATAACTTGATCAGGCATTTCATATGATCACTAGGTCAGGGCAAAACCAGAACTGCTTTGGAACTTGCAAAGTTGGCATTCTTCCATGTATAGCCTTTTAAGGGCTTAAACAAACCAGGTTGCCAGGATAACAACAGTGTAGCTGGAATAATAAGAAAGTATTTTGGACATGAATTTAATTTCAAATTCATAATTAAGCTTTAATGAAAGTTACTCTTTGGGGAGAAATCCAAGCTTCAGGCCACTACTGTGCTGCCCTACCTCTGCAAAGTTTCATATCACTGTATAATTAGTATTGGTACAGGTTTGATTATAACCTGTGCTGCACATAAAAGAAAAAAAAAAATCACGTTCAGGCATTCGTTAACTGCTGATGTAACCAGCAATTTCTGTTGGAAATTTGTATGTGATGCCATTAAGAGAAAATTATCCTACGCTTGCCACTTTGAAAGATCTTGTATCTTCCCCCAAAGCAGACAGTTTTGAGTCTGAATGACATGTCAAATTTTACATTCCCACTGCAAAGAACTTATTAAGAACCAGTAGAAACATAATAAAAAGAATTTTTGAAACAAAGGGATGGAGAATTTCTTCATCTGATGAAAGGGAGCACTCAACTTATGGACATGGTACCTGAATTTATCACTTTCTGGCAATGCTAGTTTTGTCATCCTATCTAGAACAGTAGAGAAAAGGATCAACATAACAATTAAAATCTCTCTCCTTGCACACAAAAGATTATGCAAAAGGAAAAAGCAACAAGCTTGTTCAAGCAGGGAAAAATTATAACTTAACAAAGAGGCAGCCTGTGGTTGTCACTCAGGAACCAGACTGGAAAATGTTCTGGTATATTATCATTTTCAGCAAGGTTTATTTTTGTGAAATTGAGAGTAACCTCAGTGTCTACAATACCAGGCACCAATTCCAGGAATAAAAGATTAAAAAACTGTTACAGTATAGCACCTAAATAAATGCCATTTTCAGAAGTACATTCACCACGTTATATTCACCTACTCCTATCTCTGAAATCCATGCTGCAGATTTAAATGTAAATGGATTAAGCACAATGCAAAAGCCCTTCTAAGTATATACAGAAAGGAAATGCTAATCTTGTGTTTTAGTTGGTTCATAGGATTTGAAAAGTCACCTGCAAACACACAAGTTTTTCTAAGCCGTAACTCTGAGACAGTTGTGTGAAATAACTTCATTCATAACAACAGAATTTTTATTTAAAAACCTGATAGTATTAGTTTTAGTATCAAACCTCATGAAGTACCATGCGTTAAAAAACCTCTGTGGACTTCACGAAAGATCATCTAGCACTTCTCTCCTGTAAAAGAAATACTATGCCAAGAGTTTTCTTACGAATTCCCTCCTTTGCCTGCTAGACAGTCAAAAGGATTTCTTGTAGATAAGGGTCTGGGGCGCCCTTGTTGTGAACACTGTCTTTTCTGTGAGATGAAGCTTCTTTGAAGAGAATGGTATTGCATAGATTTCCTCTAGCTTCATGTAATTAGTCAGCAACATTTATTTTGCATGGATACTGTTCTGCTGAAGGATCATCATCCTCACGTCTTACATACTTTTTCTTGGATATTGTCTGAGTAAAAAAAATAATTCCACTGTTGATCACTTCATTAAACCTGCCATCTGAAATAAGGTACGTATATGCACACTTAGGAGACTGCAAGGTTAAAGAGAGAAAGCTGTAAGGAGGGAAGGGAAATAGTTTCCTTTCCCTGGAGCTCAAAACCAGTGTCTTGGATGGGATACAGCACTTCATCAGCAAGAAAGCTGCTTTCACGCAGTCTTAACCACGTCCCAAGTAAGAGGTTTTGCCATTGGAGCTATGCCTGGTGGTGGCACAGTATTTTCCACCTCGTGACTGAAACAATCGCAATGGCAGAACTTGAAAGAATAAACCAGCCTGAGTCCTGTGAATGAGATCAAAGCCATGTCTTCTTTCTGCTCTTTTAATTTTTTTTTTTTTTAATTTTTGGCTCAGAGGCTTTGTTCTGATAGTAACAGTCAGCAGAAAAGCAGAATAGCCTGATGATTACTCTGTTTTTAACAGATGACTCATCCTTTGATGAATCTTGAGGGAAAAGAGCACTGGGTTTCTTATGTCTTTCCTGGAGTAGCTTCAGGCCTTAGTGAGTCAAGCCTCATGTGCTCAGAAACACAAGTCTACAGTGTTTACCACTGTGTTAGTAAGGAGCATGTTTTGCATCAGCTAGCACACATTCCTGAGGCATATATTCAAAACATATTACTTCAGCAAACATTAGATAATTAGCAGCTCTTAACTGTAGTTTCATTTCTTGCCTTTTCCTTTAAGTTTTAAAATGTTATCAGAAATAAAAGCAGTTTCAGTGCTTCAGAGTTGTTTCATATTGCATTAATCCACCAATACATCTATCAGGAACCCAGTTAAAATGCTTTCCATTTCCTCACTGTTCTACAAAAGGGTTAAAGAGCCAAGCCAAAAAGCCTTTAATGAAAATGCGGCAATGACTTTAATTTAGTTTCATAATAAATGTTGATATTTATAGGTTTTCTGTGCACTAAGAACACAGGATAAGTTGGACCAGGTAACAAGTTTGGTTTAACATTACAGTTCAGTGTGTTTAGCTTTGTAACATATGTGGGCACCCACTATATACCTGCACTATATACCTGCACTGCTGCTCTCTTGACAAAGTCCACACAGGCTCAGATATGGTTATTATGTACATGTGGTTTGAATAGGGAACACAGCTTTTTACAGTGAGAAAGTGCTTGTACTAATTAGGCTCTGTTCAAGCCACTTCTGTGATTCAGTTTCATAATATGAATGTTCCTTTTCAGATGTATGCTACACACAAGATCACAACAAAACAGATGCACAAGAAAAGCGAAGAAGTGTGGGAAATAAAGCTTTCTCAGTGCCAAATTAAAAATAAATAAATAAGCCAGAACCATCAATCTAATTGTTATCTAGGCTTTAAAAAGCAGACAGGAAAGTATTTGAAAATATTTTTACGTGAAATATTATTGGAAGAAACGACATTTATATGGATCCCACGGTTCTAGCAGCATTGCATTTGAAAAACTTCACAAAATGCATCTTTAGCATCACCCTGCAAGATAGGAAAACTTAGTATGTGTTCCCATTTTACACGCAACCAGTTAAAACACAAAAAGCAACAAGGCATTGTATAAAAGAACGTGGAACTGCGTTTTCGTCTTCAAATCACACACTAGCACTCACATCACATAAGCCTAATTGCCTCTTTTTCTGGAGATAAATAGCAGCCAGCCTAACTGAAAGAATATATTAGAGGGTTCAACTGCAGAAATTACATATCACACAGATTTAACAACTCTTCAGCTATGTTTCCCCATCAACTTAAACCAATCTCAAACAATTACCCAAATCTATAAATAAAGCCAACCAAAACTACCGCAACTATGAATCAAACTGATCATACCGTAACTCAGAAAGACAATGTTAGCCTTTCCATATAATAACTCAAAACGAGGATGTTAGCCTTCCTAAATGATTGAATTGGGAGGTCAAGTTCAGAAGATATCCTTTGCTTGTTCCCTCAAAAATTTATGCATTGTATGCAAATATTTCACTTGCTCACATCCAGTTTATCACTTATCTATGTTGTTCCGTGAGAATAACTCAGATGTTCATCACTTGAGTGAATCAGAGTGCAAGTAATTTTATTTCTGCCAGCATACTGTTTAAAACGCTATGCAATACAAGGTGAAGAACTGATTCCAACAAGATCCCAATAGGAAATGTGCCTTGTTGACAGGCATATTGACATCCCTTAATTTGTAAATTTATAATTCAGTTACAATGCCAAATTGATTCTATATCATTACCTTTAAATAAAAATGTTAGTCAGTACTAAGTCAAGCCTTACAGAATTCTGTATATCTCACAGTAACAATATTAGCTTTCATCAGCCAAAGTTTTAATCTAATAAAGAAGGATGCACAGTTAAACAAATATTGATTGGTGCGTATTACACCTCCTTCCTTTATTTCTGTATCAATAGAGACCTGCATTAGTCTTATCATTACTTCACCTACAAAGGGTGTCAAGGACAGGCTATAATCACATCCATAATTTTTGTTAACGTTAAATACTTGCTTAAAGATAAGTGTAGGATATTGAATTTCAGTTAAATTAAAAAGAGGAGGAAAAGAATGAGAGCTTGCTGGACTAAAGACTTCTGAATGTCAGCTTCTAATTCTGACCTAGTTTCCATGCTTCTCCGGGAATTTGTGACAGGCCTCACACAAGGAAGACAGGGCAAGATTTTGGTTGTTTTTACCAAAGTAATTTCTGATACTGTACTGCCAAAATGGTGCAGGAAATTGTCTGAAGAGGGAGGAAAGAAAGAAGCAAGGGGAGGAGTAAAGATTTAAGAGGGAGGACAACAACTTATTTTACGTCCTCTCTTCCCATAGAAGTAGAAACACCTCCAAGGTCAGGCTTCAAGAGTTTGGGCTGTAGGCTGACGGGTCTCACCATCTGAACTTGCAGAGCACTCCCATGGCCTCAACATTAAAAGTTTGCTAAGTGGAGCAATTCAAATGACTGAAACTCATATGTGCATTTACTCATTTGAAGTGAATATAAAGCCTTTTTTTCAATCTTGTTAATGCTGACCTGAATCTTCTTGCCCTGCCTTTATGAATATGGTTTCTAAATTAAGATTCATATAGGAAGCAAAACAAGACAAGTACTGTATTGACGCTGTATTTTAGGTGTCCACATTCTGATATGTACAATAACCAGCTATGTCTTGGTTGCTCCCAGGACATAGAAGAGAGGACCAAGATATTCTAGAGCAAGTCTGTGGAATAATAAGGTAACACCTTGAAGAAACTTAAGACTACTTTCAAATCAACCATGTACTCAAAACACACAGTATCTAGAAACTCCTCTGCACGTGAAAAATAGTTAGGCCTAGTTGTGTTAAACAGAATATAAAGAAAATACAAGGATATGATTATAAGGAATGAGAGGGGATTGTCTCTTTTCATGCGGAGTCTTATAATGAAAAAGAGAATATACTAGATGTAAAGTTGTACTTGGCAAGACTTAGACTGGCTGAATGAATGTAAGCCACTATTTCAGTTTATGGAATTTAAAAACCAGGTCAGAGTGCTGCTTTTAGCTACCTATTAATATTGAAAGGATCTTCTGGTTATTATAGTTATGCTCCAAAATGTCTTCAAAGCATTACACCTGTACTAAATTGTATGTCTTGCTGAACGAAAAGAATGATGACTAAACAATTTATAACAATTTAAGATTGCAAAAAGATGAGTAATATGTAACATTAGATTAAAAAAAACCCAACTTATTACATGACATTTTCAGCTGAATGTATCTGAAAACACTACTTCAGGCTACTGGAAAGAAATATTTTCATTTGAAATAAATTCCCCCTGCTCCTCTCTTTTTCCTCCTACACTTGTTGTGAGCATTTTTTTCCTCCATACAGCAAGTCTTAATAAAATGTTTCCCATATTACACCATCTATTCTGTAATACTTTGAGCCCCTGATACTCAATTTCACTACGTCCTTCTGCCGTTCGTTCATACTTTATTTACAGGGACATTAAAATGGGTATAAAAGGCTAGAATAGTTTCACAACAGAGGTTGATAAACACCGTTGCAAATGGTGTAGGGACAGAGAAGACTTTACATTAGTCTTTACATTACAACTGGGTATTAGACCCTGATTTTGAAAACTTGTACACACTGTGAAAAGTGAAGAGGTCTAAGTAGAGTGAGCAAAGTTAAGAAGGTGTCTTAGTTTTTTTAGGATTACAACCTTATTACTACATTAAGCGGAGTTTGCTTATTTCTAAGCTCTGGAATGTCACTACAAGCTCAGTTCTGGCTTTCCTTGGATGAGATGCACTATAACGTGATATCCATGATGTTCATCTTCATCATACAAAAATATGGTTGGGTTTTTTTTTCCAGAGAGAGAGAAAGAAGTGAGTATTATCTCAGTTAATTATTATTAGCTAATGAAAACGGAAATTCCCGGGCCATTTACCATGTACATTATAAGCAAATTGCTTTGTGGAGAGAAAAACTGACATTCATTCAATATTCTTGTAAAATGATGTTTCTGTTTCATAACAGCAATAGTCTCATCTGTTCAACTTGTAACTAATCAATAGCAATAATTTAATATTTTGAAGTAAAGAATTCTATTAAGAAAGCACCATTTTGTGCATGATGATAAAGGTTACCTGTTCACAAATAAATACTTTGCTTCAGAATTAAACATCAGGAGTTGTCCTCCAAGAAAGAGCAGATGTTCTGGGGAGGCTGAGAGTGCTACAATGCAGCCCACATGCTCTAGGCAATTCCCCCATTTGTATCATAGTTGCAACCTGTCCAACCCCAAATTCTCTGTGTCTGGAAAAAAATACTAGTATAGTTAAGTGATTTTCAACTTGTTTGCTTTTTACAGGTGCAACAAAACCTCACAAACTCTAAATTACATAATTAATTCTTTTCAGACAACAGAATGCTTATCAAGCATCTTGTTAGACAGGAATGGAATAAAATCCATCTAATTTAGTAACTATAGATTTATGAAGGACTTAGAAAGGGCCTACAAATATGTATTTACATTTTCATTGGACTGAAAAGACTGGCTTCCCCGTATCTGATAGCAGCAATGACAGCTGGCTCCAAGATAGATCTACCAGTGGCATGCTGGAGCAGGGGAACACTGAACAGTCCTCTCACTCAAGAGGAAAGAGCAGCATAGACAACATGTGGTGAACAGAATGCAGCCCCCATTCCCTGTCCCCCTGCACCACTGCAGGAAGGAGAAAATAGGGAGTTAAACTGAGCTCAGGAAGAACAGAAGGGGGGTGTGTGGGGGGAAGATGCTTTTAAGATTTTGGTTTATTTCTCATTATCCTTGTCTGATCTGATTGGTAATAAATGCGATTAAATTCCCCAAGTCGAGTCTGTTTTGCTTGTGACAGTAACTGGTGAGTGATCTCTCCCTGTTCTATTCTATTTTTCTCCCCTGTCCAGTTGAAGAGTGGAGTGAAAGAGCAGCTTGTTGGAGATCTGGCATCCGGCCAGGTTCAATTCACCACAGACTGTTTATACATTGCTGCTTATAGTGGTAATTTTCAATATATCATCACAGCATCTAACAAACACAAAGGAAACTATTTTCTTCATATATTTACACTAACAAAACACATACATTATCTAAAGCAAGTTATTACTTCAGCATTAAGCTAATGAGACAGTCAAAAAACTGGAAAATTATAATCTCATCACAAATCAGATCACAATGTAACTCAGCTAATTAGCAGAAGCAAAGCTGTAATAAATTACTTGTATTTTTTGTTGGCCACTTAACTGGCTTTCAACATACTCTAAACAGTTCTAACGTGAAACCCCTGTTTCTCATGAATAGAGTTCATAAAATACCAGATTTCTATTGGTTTTAAGCATTTAATTTTGTAGACCTCTACAGAAAATAACACACAGGTGAGCAATGGATGTTCTCAGAACATACAGCATTACCAGCATTTACCTAACATACTAAAAATATGTGCCGGTGTATAATGGCTAAAGGCATTGAGACACTACAGGTAACACTTCCCAAACACTTCAGGCCCAAACTCAAGTACAGAACCCCAAGGCATCATGAACATTCACACAAAGTTCAGGTCTAGAACTTAGTAGCTCTGCTGTTCCCAGAGGAGGGAATGCACTTCTCACACCTCCCCAAACTGGAGGTTCTCAAATCAAATGATGACTAAGCATCTGCTGAGTCCAACATCTGGAGATAATCCAGAGAATTCACTTTCACCAGTTGTCCTGTGTAAGTATTTGTCTCATTGCACAGCTGCAGATTGGCGTGGGGACCTGATTACTTCCTTGTTATTCCATAATACAAATCTTCAGACTTTCATTCTCATTCACTGCTTTTTATGCGGTGGTGCAGAAAATGAGCCAGTAGCCTCTCAGGAGTTAAGTAACCAGAGCAGGACTGTTGCTTTCTGTGATATTCACTTACTGAAGAAGTGCACTGCTGTGGATGAAAGCACTAAGAAATGCCTTTCGGTGAATGAGTAATAGTTGATGGTTGAGAAAAAAGTATCTACGAATTTTATTCAGATTCTACCAAGAAAATAAGCAGATCAGTGACACATACTTCTTAGACAAAATACCATTTGGTTGATGACTGGAATGTTCAGAGAAAGAACATTAGTGTTAAAAAACCTAGTGAAAGTGATTGTGGTAGAGAAAGACCAAGAGAAAACATCCTCAATCTCTGTTGTGTCACTTCTTTTTCTGTTCAGGTCCATGCTGTTTTTCACAGGAGTGCCTGCCACAGGTGTTGCACTCACGAGGGGCAAGTCCCTAACCCAGGACTATCCCTGTGTCTTGATAGACAGAGGAAAGAGGAACAAAGATGATGACTACATAATACTTTTCAGCAAACAGAATGGAAGCACTTCACGATCTGAGTCAGAGCACTTACACACTTTCCCATGCAGGCATGCTCCCTCCCACATCACTTCCTACACAGACTAATTCTCACAACAACAATAAATAAAGTAAAAGCAAAGCCATGAAACTTTTCAGTTATCAATTCAGAGTTGCAACTGCCTCTGAAAAAAATTAAAATAGTCAGACTTGCCACCCTCATGCTTGTTAGTTCTGGGTCTCTCTCCCTTGTACCACAATCTTTCCTTAATTTGCTTTCTTTTCACTTCCAGTCTAAGCATCCCTAAAAGTCTCCAAAGTGGGCTTATTTTCCATTTCTTATTTGAATAGAGCTGATACACCCCAGAAGACTTTATTTGCATCTGTAAAACACAAAGACCCTTCAAAAGGTCACCAAAGGATGCGGAATGAATGGTGGTTGGGGAACTCTGAAGAGGTGAGTGGTACTGAAAGCAGAGAAGCCACTGGAACAGATGATTCAACAGCATAAGAGAAAATACTTATTTTAGACTTTTGAGCTGTGCTGGAAAGGGTACATTTACCCCCTGCAAAGGAGCTCCCCGGGGAAAAGCTCATTGTACTACCAGTGGGAAACATGAAGACGGGGGAAGTATGAGGTCAGATGCAGAGACAATGAGCAAAAGGCTCCTTCCAGAGTGACTCATCCAGCCTCTGGGGCAGAGGAAACTGATCACTCCATAAATCAGCGTCTTCTGCTAACTATCCAAGTAGTGGCACTTGGCAGCTAGAAAAGCAGCTGTTCACTCCTTCTAGCAGCTCATGGGATGGTGCTGGGAAGTGGTAGTCAAATAGAGGTTCTGGGGAGATGACATTTAGTGACAAGCCGAGAAAGAGTACTGTAAGATAATTAAATTAATTCATTTGACTTTGCATAAATAATAGGAAATTGGATCAAAGCAGTACATATTTCAATAACACTAAGGTTTTGGTACAGCAAAGGAAATTTTTTTCGAACTAGTGGGCCACTGATCATTTTTCTTGTAAGTAAGAGTTAATCTTTACACAATTTATGTGACAGTAATGCAGTTTCCTCACAATAAAGCCTGATCTAGTATTTAATAGAAGAGAGAGATTTCGAAAAAACCTTTTGTTTGTTTTTCACAAAGTTACTAGATTTTAGATAGCAAAATTACATGCAAACTAATTGGAAAAAATCCCCAGTCTGTACATATCTGCTAGCACTGCAGAGAGAAATCCCTTTTCTGATCAGCACTGGTATCCTTTCCTGCCTTGAAAAGCTAAAGAGCTTCTGCTTTTACGGAAGGTAACACATCAGAACACCGAATTAAGTGACACACCAAATACTACATTACTTTCACTATTAATTAATTGGGGGAAATGGGTTTAGAATAAGATATTTTACTAGAACTGGCTCCTTTCACAGTTTGTCTTAGGGTTCTAGAATTTAGGAATGTTTCTTCTGAGCACTGTCTCTCATCCCTCTCTAGCCCCAGAAGGAATGTGTAAGAAAAAAAAAGAGGTGGAAATATTTTTTATTCTGTTCTGGTTGGCTTAAGTTATTAGCTTCTCAAACCTATCAACGAAAGAACCTAAAGTAGCATAACATTTTTCAATTATATTAACCATGCAAATCTGATGTACATAGTTGAGTCATCAAAGTTTACCCCGAATTATGAGAATCAGACTGGGTCCTCTCTAGATGACCTACCACCACCAGCTGCTTGTAGACCCCCATATCTCAGCCACCTGTGCAACCTGAGGAGGACCAGGGCTACCGACACCTGGAGTTCATTGTTTCTACCAATTATCAGGAGGACCCGGATGGCAACTGGAACTATTTGACCCACTATGTTCATGTTTTACACATGGGAACTGAAGCAAAGGACAATGGGTTTTGTGCTACATCAAAAGTTTGGAAATCACAAATCCTCTCCCTTCCAGACTCTTCACAGGGAGCCACAAAAATAATTAAAGAGAAAAAAAAAGAAAAAAGCTTAGTTTGCAAATAATGTTATCCCTCAAGAAATACATTCAGGCATTTCAGAGGTGATTAAACATTTTGAAAACAACTCAACTAGATTTGTGTTGGAAAATGCAAAGCATGACAGGCAAGAAAAAGTATGCCCTCCCCTCCCCTTTTGCTTTAGAACCTGTGGCTAACAAACCCAAGCCATTTTGTTTAAATTAACCATCTATATAGATAAATAAAGAGCAGCTAAATTAACCATCTATATAGATAAATAAAGAGCAACTGTCTATTGATGCTTCATCCTTGAAAACAAGAGAAACACTCCTAACGTGAATACTGAAATACCTGGGTTTTTTTCAGAAAAAAAACCCCAAAACTGTAAGACTGCATTGTTTGAGAAATGGAGCTCATAAAATCATTGAGAAATATTTGTTATAGTAGATAAAATATTTCTTCAGCTTTGACAATCAGGAAAATCTATAGCCATTACAGTAAGCACAAACTAAAATGAAAAAAATAACCCTGAAACAAATAATCTTACTTTTAGTCTTTCACACAACCTCAGTGCCTGAATTTCTCCTTCCAAGAGTAGAATAGCCTTGAGAGGATGAGCGGCAGTGTCTGAAACCATGGAAACTGTAGTTTGCCTGTTTTTCTTAAGAGTTGGGCAACAGGCTCTGTCTGAAATGTAGTTTCCACAAGGTTTTGCAATTAGAGAAGTCAAGTATGAATGCAGCAAGTTAGGGAACAAAAATAAACAGCATTTCATACTTCATTCCAAGAGTTTTTGAGTTACTATGAAAGCCTTTTCAGAACCACCCTTTGAGACTCAAATTACTGGGTCATCATCTGATTTTCTTTCTTTACCAAGAGTGTTTGCAATTTAAAGAAAAGCAGGGTAACGAGCTGCACCATTGTGAAATAAGTATTTTGTAAGATAGAATTTATATACCTTCTATTTTCACTGTTCCCCCTTCACTCAGAATTTTTAGAGGATGTAACAATGATAGAGGACATATTTTTTCACATACAGTAATACCTTGCTCATTTGCGCCTTCTGATTCATGTATCCGGTGATTCATGGAATATTTTTCCGCTAGTATTATTCAGCTACTCATGGAGGTGGTGTATAGTCCCGTGGCGTCGCTGCACAGTGTAGTCCCATTCCACCACGGCAGGCGGACTGGGCCACTCGCCCGCCCATGCCAGGAGCAGGGAAGTCTACTGTAACATGCGGCACATCCTGTTCCGCCATGGCAGGCAGACTGGGCTGCCCGCTCCTCCATACCAGGAGCCTGCATGTGTGTGTGTCTGTGCTACTGTTTCCATAGCTACAGACGGGGGAGGTGATGCCAGTGGCAGAAGGTGTGCTAACTGCAGCGGAATCCAAGCACTAAGGTCTGCACTGTCCCCAGAGGCTGCACACCTGAAAGGCACACCTGGTGATATACATAGCCCCAGGGAAAGCACTCCTGAAGCACAGCACCTGCAGAATGCGATCGGAGACTTCCTGTCCCCGGGGACCGGTAGGCGTATCTTAGCCACCGCAGTTAAAGGGAAAAAAGCTCCAACAGCGATGCCCTTCACTGCTGAAAGGGGCCCTGTGATGTTGCAGTCTTGCCAAGTTGCCATATTCATGCCAGTAAGTTGCCATTATCATGGCGCACCCGTGTTTGTGGATTGGATGATTCATGGGACTTGCAGGAGACCTGTAACCAGCGAATATGGAGGTATGACTGTATATACAGTTATGCCTCCTCCATTGCGAGGAAAGGGACAGGCCAAAGGCCTCGCGAAATATTAATCTCGCAAAGAACTGCAGGTCGTTAATATGCATGCAGGCCACGCCCATTGCTCCACCCAACCCCACCCCACCCCCCCCGGCACTCTGAAGCGCTGCGGACAATTCTTTGCTCCTTCCCGTAGTCTGTCTTGGCACAGGCAAGCAAAGGGAATCGTTTCTGCGTGGCTGCTGTGACTGCAGCCCAAACCCCGCGTCACTCCCCCCCAGTCCCCTGGCTCAGCCCAACCCCGGTGCTCACGCCGACCCCGGGGGACCCGCGCCAGCCTGCACATTTTCGCCCCGCCTCCGCGGCGGGTAAGGGGCTGTGTTCAGCATTCTTGGAGCCTGGAAAAACCTTAACTTTGCAACACTGCAACACCCCGTGCACTTACGGCGGGGGGGAGGCGTTGATATGGGAATTTCTTTCCCTTGAACATCCATGAGTCCCGGCAGAGGCAGCGCTGCCCAGGCTTTGACTGGGCTTTGCATAACAAGGAATGGCATGTCTTGTGGTGGTGCTGCGCTGGGTCTCAGCGGAGCACACAGGACCGGGGCAGGGAC
>WEKX01001797.1:31287-48826 GCA_013390025.1 Pitta sordida | reverse complement strand
TCCTCTTTTCTAGGCTAAACAGACCCAGCTCCTTCAGCCTCTCCTCATAGGGCTTATCTTCTAGCCCCTTTACCATCCTGGTTGCCCTCCTCTGAACTTGTTCCAGCACCTCAACACCTTTCTTATACTGAGGGGCCCAGAACTGAATACAATACTTGAGGTGTGGTCTAACGAGTGCCAAGTACAGTGAAAGGATAACCTCTCTTGACCTACTGGCCACACCATTCTTGATGCAGGCCAGGATGCCGTTGGCCCTTTTGGCTGCCTGGGCACACTGCTGGCTCATGTTGAGTTTGCTATCAACTAATACCCCCAAGTCTCTTTCCACATGACCACTCTCTAAGTAATCCATCCCCAGCCTAATGTTCTGCTAGGGGTTGTTACAACCAAAATGCAGAACCCGACATTTAGACTTATTAAATTTCATTCTATTGGAGTCTGCCCATCTCTCCAGTCTGTCCAGGTCTCTCTGCAGGGCCTTCTTACCCTCTAACAGATCAACACGGGCTCCGAGCTTGGTGTCATCCACAAATTTGCTCACGATGGACTCAATCTCATCATCAATATCATCAATAAAGACGTTGAACAGGACCAGACTCAATGCCGACCCTTGGGGTACACCACTAGTCACCAGTCACCAACTAGATGAGACACCATTTACCACCACTCTCTGGGTTTGACCATTTACCAGTTCCTGACCCAGCAGAGAATATTCCTATCAAAGACCCTTGCTGCCATCTTGCCCAGGAGTATATCATGGGAGACTGTGTCAAATGCTTTACTGAAGTCCAGGTACACCACATCCACAGCCTTCCTCTCATCCACCAGGCGAGTTACTTGGTCACAAAAAAAGATCAGGTTGGACAAGCGAGACCTACCCTTTCTAAACCCATGCTGACTGGGCCTGATCTCTTGTCCATCCTGTAGATGTTGCATGATAGCGCTCAGCACTATCCCAGACTGAGGTGAGGCTAATAGTATGAGTATATGGGAGCAATTTAGTAAAGATGTTAAGATTCACGGTTCACTTACATTCCCTAGCTGACAAAACCTTAAGTGCAAAACCTTGAAGTTTTCACTTTGACTCTCCAAAAACTTACCAGACACAATGAAGACGATGTTTAGTTTCTCTTTTCTTTTAAATAAAGCAACATATTCAGGAGAAAAACTCTTTGCAGACTCAAAATATCAGCAAAGATCCAGGACCAATGAGAGGGACTTGCATTCAAACACTGACCTACTTCCTATTATAGCTTTCCTCATAGCTGAAGAACACACAGTGCTTCTTTAGTAAAACCCAAATGGTGTGGTGTATGCTTCTGTAGACAAATAAAATGCTGACGGGCGATGAAGTAAACTGAGCCACACCACTTTTTCCTCCTGTGAAAGCTCTTTAAACACCAGTACATGTATTACATTATTCACTTGAATAATGACTGAATACCTTATAAATGGGACAGAAAGTCAATTTTCTGCACAATGCACCATCTCAGGCAAGGCTGTAAGATCAATGTGCCTACAGCCTACTTTATAAATACTTTAACAAAAAACAAACAAGAGAATTAAGTTCATAGTTTCTTAACACTTTCCAGAGCTGCTAATGTATGTACTGTAACACATAAAGGCTATTTATAGAGGCGTGCTTCTGCACAGCATTCTTGGAAAATCGTTTTTATTAACCCTCAGATACCGCGTTTGTTGAAGCCCCAAGGATGTGTTACAATTAATAATTGGTGTGAAATTTGAATTTCAACAGTGTTTTTTACTATCCAGACATAAAATGCTGGAGATAAAATGTTTTGAGATTAAGATGAAACACTAAGTATAATTTGATTAAAATCAACAAAAGAGCAACAAAAGCCACCAGTCTTAAATACCCCAGTTTTAAACACAACACATTTCTATGCACCAGGCATACTTATTGAGAAATCTGAACAGCACGGTTCTGACTTGCAAACATGCAAATTTAAAAGATCAGGATTTATTTCAAAGCAAAGCAGTATGGCTTTAATATTAAATACTTTTTTTTCTTCGGCAGTTTGGATATGAACACAATTGCTAGCGTTCATTGCCTCAACTTTTATACATAATATGTTTGGGAAGTTTTCCTGTAAAGCAGAGCATACCTTAGTCGTGCTATTTAAACTAACACAAGTACTATGGAGATCATTTACTGGCTTATTCAAATTATTACTGTAAAACATCTTTATTGTTTTGTTGCCTATATACAACACATTAAATCTACTTACAGTTGCTAAATTTAGGATTATCCCTAGATGAATATATTAAGCCCAAAAATGAAATTATTCTAGAATATGCTACCAAATCTCTTTAAATAACTGAAATCTATATTCATTAAGTATGCTGTTTCAATAGATTACTCTTCTATTTTAAATAAATTAATAAAAAAAAACGCATCATGTTTAGGGGTACAACTACTACATCTAATTAAAGAAGTCTTATCAATATTTTCTTTCTACAAATTCACACCAGCCTTTTAAAGTTAGGCACAGAATAGTTAAATGCATTTAGCAAAGAAACCTGCCAGAGGGAGTTCTTTGTTATCCTTCTAAAAAAAGTCTGTATTAAATATTTTTGCCATATACTTACATTTCAGAGGGAATGATTTCAAGCAATTTCCTCTCAATGCATTGGGTAAAACTACAGTATAGTACACTAAAAATAATCTGCTATATTTAGGAAATTTCATTGAATATTTTAACAGTTTATAAAAATCTACAATAGCATATTCTGCTGTACTGTGCTAAACTTGCACGTATATTTGCATAAAAAAAAAGGTAGCACTGAATTCCAGTAAACTACCTCAATACTTAAGGAAAGACAAATGAATAGATGCTTTAGAAAATAGAAGGTAATTAAAAAAAGAAGACTAAAATGTTTCGTTTTCATGAAATAATGTTTATGAAAAAAAATAATTAAAGTATTCTTCAAAATCTTGAATATGAAAGACTTTACAACATCTCTGGGCATAGTATATTTTCTCCAATATGAACAGTTGTGTTTAATGGCGAGTGTCATTTACAAAGCTTACAAGAAGCTATCAGAATGGACTGTTGATATATTAACTTTCTCATATAGAAGCCCGAGTAGAATCCAAAATGTATGGAAATCTGTCAGAAGAGCATATGAAATCCCAGACTATATTAGTGATTCTATGCTCTGATACCAATAATTAAAACTGAGAACTTGCAGAATGTTCTGCTTGATCAGCACAGGTAATGGAGTATAATTAGAGAAGTATACTTAAAAAGCATTGGTGACAATGACTAGGTAATTTGTACTTATACCCTCAGAGTTTAATTAATAATTTGAACCTCAATGACATCTGCTTCAATATCTGCTAGCTGCAGCCACTGTATGATAAGGTTGGGGAAGAGGAGCAGGCAGTTTCCACCTGTAAATTTTAGCCCCCCTTGAGACCGTGCCCACACATGCTTGAGCGAGCCCTGTTTGCACTGTAGGGTTTAGCCCAGAAGAAAGAGCCCTGGCTTAGCTGGCTACAAACATGCAAACTGAAACCCATAATAGGCAGTCTCAAGTGTGTCATTAATGTATTTGTTGCAATATAGTGGTATCTCTAGAATCTGTACCTAGGCACGGATACATAAATAGGAGATAGAATCTGCTTTAGAAACACAGTGCAGTTGTATAAATCAGAAGTTAAGAGAAGCAGATAATTCAGCTGTTTTTACATTCATAAGCATTTCAGAAGGTGAAAATATAATCTGTTCGGGAAATATTTAGTTTAGTTTTAAAAACACCCACTGGGAAACTGCTGATAAAAAGCAAGAACAAGTTATGATTGAGTAGATGCAGATTTCATCAGAGAAACAGATCCACTATGTGCAAATATTGTAGGTGGTTATAGATTGGTATGTAGGAAACGTCATGGTTTAGGGCATGGGTTCCAAATGCTTTACGTGCTTTTCTCCCCACTTATCAATATATTTGCAAAGTAAGTAATTTGCAACTAACTTAACATTTTAGTTTTCCTTATAACTAACAAATAGCAACTGTTTTGAGGAAAAATACGCACAGGCACACCTGGTAGTGTGATTCATGTGAGCACCAGAGAATAACTCAGAATCATTGGCATCTGTAACTACTCTGGTGGCCCTTGTGGGTTTGGAAAACACTCAGGAAAATTTAAATTGGAGAAGTTCACCAACATCATGCTGTGAAAGAACTATAATTTCTATAACAAAATCAGTCAGAGGCCAATTCCAATCCAAAATGAGTAAGGAGTCAAGCTGCTGGTGATGCAACTTGTGATGGCAAGAAGAACTAAATGTACATGTCTGAAAAGAAAAGATGTTTTCACACAGCATGAAAGTATTATTTATTCCATTTTTGCAACTTGGACTTGACCCCAGCCTTAATTAGAAAGAAAAAAAGAAATCTGTAACTATCAGTTCACTTTAAAAGGATAGACAGTGATGATTCTACAGCTTCCATTGTCAATATTATACGATTATAATTCTCAATGGAATAGTCTGGCCATTTTTATTATTTCAAAGAGAACTGAACAACAGTAGTAGCCATGTAGAAAACCATAACTCAGTTTTTATGCATCAGTTTAATTTTTATATGCCTGGCTTGAAATACTGTAGCCATGTTAAAATCTTTGACACCCTGACTCATGAAATCACCTTTCTTTCTGAATTCTGATGAAAAGAGATGAGATGGTGTCTAACAGAATCCAGCACTACATCAGCTAAGAACTCCACTTTTACAGCTCCTAGCTTTTATGAAGCAATAGTGAAAACTTCATAAACAGGCTTTAAATGTTAAGCCTCCGCATCCAAAAATAAATGCTCATCTATTCAGAAACAATAATAATAAAAAAAACTTTAAGAAGAGAAATCATTTAAAGGTTTATTTTTAAGCAGTTATTTTTAAAGTGAACAGCCTTGACATCAGAATATTCTTTTGTCATCATAAGAAAAGGGAGTTTAATTTTGAGGGATCAAGGTGCTTCCTTTACTTTGAGTTCCATAATCTTCCTTTCTAAACTAAAGAAAAGCTACCAGAGTGTAAATGCTCAGCAGTAATTGACTTAAACATCTAGGGAAAATAACAATTAAAAAGGTACAAAGGGTTCCCTGCTGTACAAATACATTAAAGTAGATAAATATGAATTCTGAATAAATGGATTTTAATACATTCACTCTTTGAAAAGAACTCTTTTATTCCGTATACACAAGCATCACAAACTGTTTATGAAAACAACTGTTTTGAAAAGTAAATAAGACACTGGCAAAGAGGTGTCTTGTGTCCTACTTCTGTGGCTCATCTCATAGTCAATAATTCATTTCTGTAATTTGCGGTTTCACATCTTCAGCTCAAGTACCACAGTGTGTGGACTGAAGGGTGACCTTCAGGGAGGCATTGTATTCCAATAACTTGTTTCAATGTTCATAATATGCAAAGTTGAAATACTGATGGACAACAGCATGTGATGACATATGTCAACCATGGGAGGGAAGTTTAATAAAGCAGGACGTGACATGCCATAAGGAAATCTGGCTTCCATTTCTGGCTCTGATACATCTTTTCTTTATGTGACAAATAATTTCATCTGCCTAAATTGCTTCTCTCACAGTTTAAATGAGATATTTGTTTACTTTTCCAGATACTGTGAGAATTAATTTATTCATACTTGGGAGAGCATTTCAAATTTATGAAATGGGAGCCTTGACTGGACATTAGCAAAAAGCTGACCTGTAGACTGGGAATACTTCTGGTCAATAGCAAGCTGTCAGACTCAGATATGCTTACAGCAATTTGAAATACCTTTCATGCAACTTCTGCCACAATCAATAACAGAAAATGCTTATTCTTAGTACATTGACATTAGCAATCTCAATTACACCAGTCTTATATATGAACAAAAAACACCAGTAACCAAATTAAATTTACTGCACTAAATTTATGGTACCTTAGTGGTCACTAGGACAAATATAACAGGTCTTTATAATATCTAGAGAATTTCTCATTCTACCACCTATCCCATCTTCATCCCCACAGTCCCAGAGGTCCTTTTTCACCGGCTTGGTAAAGATTTAAGACTTCTGTATAACTGTTCCAACATGTGGTGTCCTTTCCCCCACAATGGTCTAAGTATAAGCTGTGAGTAGTAATATATTAAAAAAGTATAACATTTTAGAACTTAACAGATCAAGGCTAACAAGATTAAGGAAAAAAAAATACACAGATTTTTTTGTGGCATATTGTGGAAACAGAACCTGAGAACATTCCTGAATCACTGTCAGAGAAAAACTATCTCTGCACATTTCCTGGGGCTGGGCAGACCACAAAGGTTCCCTACATGCATATCCCATTGTCCTAGGGTGACTCAATTGTGTATATATATTCCATATCTTTGTGCTTTGGCTTCGGTCTGGGAGGGAATTTTGTTATGGATACTGGTCCTTAGTGACCAAGGTCATTTTCTCTCTCTACCTGGAAGAGGGGAAAAAAACCCCCAGGAATGGCAGTTTGAGGGAAAAAAAAAAAAAATTCCAGCAACACGCCAGACACAGCTGCAGAGGTTTGGAGGTCTTTACATGCTCTCCTTCACTGCAAGATATAAGGCTGGAGAAGGGTGCCTTTGGTGGGTGTGATTCAGCCCTGGGAGAGTCTTGTGTGGTGTGGGGGTGTTGGTGAGGGGGAGAGGCGGTTTCTTTTGTTCTTGGTTGGGTTTTTTTTGGCTCAGCCCACAATTTGCCTCAAAGCACAACACACATCAACCAAAAGGAAGACGGATTTGTTCACTGCATCACAAACAAGTGATCAGTAACTGAGCTCTCAAAAAAACACGATGACCTCTGAAGCTCTGAATATGCCTAGTTTAACAGCTGCTAAAATATAAGAACCATATAAAGAGACTTACACGAGCAAAATTACAGAATCCAACAGCGTGAATGGCCAAACCACTTCTCCTGAAATCACAGTTAGGTGCTGCTAAGAGGGACAGTTTAATACTGGATTAATTTTTATTCCAAGTAATTGGAAGAAAGCGCTTGATAACAGTCTTGTATTTCTGGCAAGAATTCGGATGGTCCTAGGTAAAGTATTTATCATTCACACATCACTTCCACCATACATTTAGCAGAAAGCATAACTATTTTAATCAACTGAGGCTGTATTCCTATACTAGCAAAATTGCGTTCACTTAGCCTAGAAGCTGAAACTAACGTAAGTTGGTATGATTTAAAAGAGAACCATATGTTCTTCTTGTAAAAATAGAATCTAAATATTTATCATTACAGTGTTTAAAAAATCAACTAATTTTGAAAACAAACAAATTTGTACCCAAATGCAATTTCAATTTTTCTTCTCTTCAAATGGATACTTCTAGAAAAAGTGAGATAATTTAAATTAGTTTACTGATATTTCATGATTGTTAAAGACCTTGCTTTTGCCACTGATTAACAGCACACGTGGACAGAAAAGTGAGTGTTCCTTATTTTTTTATCTGTCTAAATCCACAAATAAAGACTAAGGACAAGAAATAATCACAGTTATAGTGTACATAAGTTTTAGCCAGGTTGCCATGAAATAGAGGTTAAAACTGTTGCTGCAATTCACTATCCTCCCTAAAATAGTAAATGGCACGAATTGTGAAAAGAACATAGTGCCCATTGAAAAAAGGCCAGCCTTGGTGCAAATCCAATGCTGTTAAATTATGGAGTGGCAGTAATGAAGTACAGATTGTCACCTGTTGCTGTTTTAGTTTCAAAATGTGAAAACAACAATTAATTAATTCTAAATTAAAAATGGATGTTCCAGTCGTTGAAGGGTTGCAAATACACACACCACTGAAAAGACAAAGAATAACTTCAGCACAAGATGGGATCCTACAAGCTGCTGCTGCTTTAGGAAAAAAATAGTGCTTCTTCAGCAAGAAACAATGGCCATGAGCAGCAGAGGAGTCACAAGACATGCACTAAGATACGCCAGTGTAACTGCGGATCAGGGCCAAATGACAAAAAAATAATCAACCCTTTCAACAAACTTCAGAGAGCCCCAACAGAGACCATGATCATGGCTGTATCTATTTATCTTTTTTTGTCTACAATGAAGACCAACAAATCCCACACAGTACTCTTCATGCTGCCCTTTGATTTGGTTAAAAAATATTTTGAATTCTGTATATACTAATGGTGACACAGCTGGTAGCATGAGGCCCTTTAAAATTCAGATAACCAAGGAAGCAAACCTCTGTGAGATGTCCTATTCTGAAATATATTACTAAATTACTTTCATACTCCTAAAAGAAAAGATAATTTCCCATCCAGCTACCCTCAGAATATTATTTTTCAATGTTTCTTTATCTTATTCACATAAGAGCATTTACACCCTGAAGAAAATAGTTGGCTGTGTATTTATTACACTTCCAGAATGTGATGGGTCAACCTTTACCTGAAGGATGATGGACATCCTTCACTGGTTTTTGAAGAAGCAGTAGCAGAGTAACTCACCATATAGGTATCTTGAATTTAACCTGCACAAACTCATTCATTGGGAAATAAGCCCAAGGGATCCATATAACAGTGGAGGTGGACAAGGGCCGGATCATACAAGCTGAAGAGGATTCACTTTAAGCAGGCCACTCATTCTCTCACTGTCCTCCCCTTCCATCATGTTTTCTATGGCTTTTCTCTACCATCAGTCCAAGTTATTGTCAGGGAATAATAAAAAGAAAGAAGGACCTGAAAATTCTGCAGCTGATGTTCTCTTGTCTTGGATTCTGAACAGAGCAAGAGATGTTAATTTTAAATTATTGAAGTAGACTTCTTATAAAATTTCAAACACTTAATTTAGAGTTATTTGACAACATCAAATGTTTAATCTGCATCTAACCAAGAAAGTCTGAAGCACAGTCTCCATGTTACAAAAAAAAAAAAAAAAAAAAAAAACCAATTTAAAAAANNNAGAAGCCTGCAATATTCTGGAGAGGTTTTTAGCATGTGGCAATGCTGGGAGTTGGGGATTAGCCTGAAGATTTTCCTCATTAAATCACCTGGTTTTGGAAACTATCATTTACAGAGCTCTGTCACCTAGTAACACACTTCATCCCCCTACACACACTGTAAACTCAAAAGAAATCTTACACGATTTAGAAAATTTTAACTACTTCTAAAAATTTCCAGATCCTTAGCCACTCACTAAAGGGTATAAGTTGTCCTTAGTTTTAAGGGCTGTGCGTGCTGGTGATTTATGTTTTGTAACAGTGAAGAAAAATAAGATAAATGCACCTTATTTTCTTACTTTTATTCTTAGAGTATAACCATCCGAAGAAGACCATATTGATGGATTTTTCCTTATTTTTTAATGTAAAATACTTCAATTGTTATCTCTGAAAAATACTTAGTACATCAGCAACCAGACTCTCACATATAACCTAGATGCAACAATTTCCTTATATAGGCAATATAGGCAGAGCAAAAAATCAGAGGAATATTTCAGTTTTAAACTTTTGTTGATTAGTGATGACAAAGTTTTGAGTCAGTACAAAGATAGTAAGTAACTATGTCTTGTTTTGTTAGAATAACAAACTAATGGTTTTTTGAGTGCTTGAGCTAGTGATACCATCAACTGAGAATCTGATGACTCAGAACACTGTCAATTTTGTTTGCTGACATTGTTAAGCTCAGTACCCGATGTCACAACTTCTGAGTAGTTTATCTACAGTAAGCCCAAACAATGTGAACTTTATTATTAAAACTTAATTGCTACACCTAAATATTTAGGAAGAAACGCCAATTTAATTGCTACACCTAAATATTTAGGAAGAAACGCCAAGTTCCAAACACATTTCTCATCATTTAAAATCAACCCTACAGCTGGAGGCAATATAAATTCACTACCTAAAGTAAAATTACTTGCATGAAAGACATCTTACATCATACACAAAAGCAGCGGGTCTGGGCTGACTCTTCTGAGCAACTGCTGCCTCGAGCCGACGGCAGCTGCTCAACAGGCTCTGCTGGCTGCAGCGGAGGGATGCGAGGGAGCCCAGCTGCTGCACCGCCTCGCACATCACGGCGGCTCCCGCTGAAACCCACTTATGACATGTACTTTCCTGCAAGGACTTGCTTCTTACTTCAGCCCCATTGCCAGCCTAGCAGAAGGCCAGTGCAGAATCTGGGAGCACAAACACATTGCCCCCTCCTCCTTCCTCGGCAAGCCAAAGAAGAAGTTATTCTACCTTAGGTCATCAGAGAGCTATGGATAAAAATGAAGATGCCCTCCTCCAGCACCGTGAGTTTTGCCCCTGGATCTCAGCAGTTTTGGCTCTGCCCTGCCAGGATAGCTGTATCAGTGGTGTCTTCTGTGTAACTTGCATTTCTTTTACATTTTTTGCAAAAAGCAAGATGAAACATGGCGGTGGAAGTATGTCAAAATGGTCTCTTAACATTTTGGTAAGAGGAGTATATTCAACCCTCAGGCTGCAAACCATGAGCCTCACTGTACTATATGCTTCACTGATATATGTGATAACATTCTCCCTATGCATCACTTTTTATTTTAGCTGGGGAAGGGGAGAAGCTAAAGAAATTAATTTTTAAAAAACTGCATATTTCTTTTAGCTGCTGATTTTCCTGACAATTACTAATGAAATATTTCACGGTCCTGTTCTTTTTATGTAAAATATACTCCCAAATACAATCTCTTTCTTCTTCAGCCTTCTCATTTATTTTATGGACATGGACAATTACACACATCTTCCCGGTGCCTCACCAGTTTCTCTATCAGACTGATTATGATGAAAAGCAAGGTTGTTGAAATAACAGAACGGGAAAGATTGACAGATGAGTATGAATTGTATATCCACACTTTCACACTTTCCTCCATCTGTCCAGCCCAATCTCCCTCTTCCTCTCCTAATCTTTGTTTCTCCTAGAAAATAAATGCCACATATTTCTCATTAGGAAGTACAGAAAGAAACTCACTTTCCACATCTGCTTGTCTCTAAGAGTACTCTCCTCCACAATGATAAACTGACAAATGATGAGCCTTATTTGCAAGGAATCTTCTCGTCCCTCTTACAGTACAGACTTGTGTTCTGCCTTTCATCACTTCTAGCCTCCACCAGTTTTGATTGGTTGTTAAAACATTAATACTTTTATATCCTTTTCCATTTTGGTATTTTGAACTGATGTAAAATGAGATCACAGCCCAATACTGTAGGTGACACATGACACAAACTGTCACATCTACTGTTTTCCTGCTTCTCTAATCAATTGTTCAAGCCAGTAGCTTCTCCCTCTGGAGTCAAAAACTGAAGCCCCCTTCAGATACATAGAATACATTCTATAAGTCTTTTTCTAATTAATTTCCTCCACTCTGCAAATTTTTGTCAGATAAAGCCACCACCAAAGAAATTCAACCATCGCTTCTCGAAGACCACTCAGACACCTGCCACTATTTTAGATACGCAGGGTTCTCTTGACCAAATCAAAATATAAACCCATCTCTTCATACACCTACTAGCTCATATCTAGGAACCAGCCCTGCCTCCTTCCTTCAGCTCTCCAAGCACTATCCTCACCTCACCATTATGCAAACTAATACCTGAGGTGATGTACTTTTATTTGGGTATCCATTGAGGATTGCTATATAGATGTAGTAGAACAATGTCAGCCTAATTAAAAAAAAAAAAAATCAAATTGACTGTTCTATGTCCATTTCCTGGCCAAACTGTCCTACTTTTTTTTTTTGTCCCTTTCCTGGCCAAACTGTCCTTCTCTTTTTTTTTTTTTTTTTTTAAATTTGGCATTCCAATCACTGCTGGCAATCATCATAGATCATTTAAATCTTCACATTTTCTTTTGCATCACAGGCAGGTACGCTGTAATTGATTAGGTGACAGCCTGTGCTTACATGAAGATGAGTTCATTAAACCTTACTCATTCACCCACATCATCACTGTTTCCTTTTATCATGAAGCCTTTTCAACTGAAAAAAAAAAGACAAGCTATTTTCATTTAAGAATCTGAAAGCCACATTAACGCTAGCAAATATTTTAAAATATTTTAAATCTTGCATATAACATTTGATAACCTTCTAGAGAGTTATGTTCACAATAACTATTACTGTATCTTTAGTCAATTATTTTGAAATATTTTTAAAGATTTTCTTAATATATTCTACTGTATTGTCTGCAGCAGTATCTCAAAGTCCCTTCTTTCACTCTTGGCTTTCTTCATTACAATTCCTACTCAGACTTACACCTTCCCATAGGGAAATGGTTACAAGAGTCTTCTAATTTTTTACCTTCAGTTTGGACTACTGCAATTCACACAAGTGAAGGCATCAGGAGGCCTGCATGGAGGAAGTTGCTCCAGCCAAATTTCAAGTACAAAAAGGAAGTGCACAGGAGGTGGGAGCAGGGTCAAGATGACTAAGGAGAAATATAGGGACATTCTAAACTTCCAGGGATGGAAGGACAAACCAACCCAGACCTGAATCTGCTGAATGTATGTGGAAGGCGAAAAGGGTTTCTACACAAGCAGCAAAAGGAAAGGAAGACAAAGGAAAATGTGGGCCTACTGCTGAATGGACACAGGCCTTGGTCACAAAGCATATGGAAAAGGCTGAAGTACTCAAAGTCTTCTTTTGCTTTGGTAAGCCAGGTAGTACCTGCCTTCAGGAATCTAATGCTCCTTGCAACCAGGGCAAAAGTGTGGACCAATCTCAGTGGAGATAAGGCTGAGGAACACCTAAGATGGACACATACAAGTACTCGGGACCAGATGGGATGCAACAAAGAATGCTGATGTCTTCCAAAGTCGTCTTTAAAAAGTCATGGCAACTAGAAGAGGCTCCTGATGACTGGAAGAAAGCAAACTGTACTCTTATCTCCAAACTTCAAGAAGGGCAAGAAAGGGGATGTAGGGAACCAGAAGCAGGTCAGCCACACCTTCATCCCATCTGAACACAAGAAAACACTTTCGTATTACCGTGAGGGTGGTCAAACACTGCAACAGATTGCACAAAGACAGTGTAGAGTCTCCACCTTTGGAGATATTCAACTAACTGGACACAACCTACTCTAGCTGGTCCTGCTTGGAGCAGAAAAGATGGTCTAGATGATCTTCAGAGTCACAAATACAAACACTACTTTTCCAGACCAGTTTTCTATATACTCATCCAGAACTCTATTTCTTCCATTAGACGCTACTGGGTTTCATCTGTCAAATCTTATGCCAAGTGTTCTTACTTCTAAAGCCCTCAGTGGACCTGACATTACCTATCAAGAGACCTACTTCTACCACAAGAAAACATGTTTTATTCAGCGAACGCCCCTAAGAAAACTGGCAGAATACATGGGACAAGTGAATACACTCACAGTGGAGGGAATCAGGAAGAAACTTGCAAATCAAACCAGATTAAAAATGCCTCATTAGTTTTAAAACATAACAGATAATTGCTCCTCAGGCTGCAGCTTTCCTAACATTATGAAGAAATTATACAAAAGAATATCCTATTAACTTTTACTTACAAAAGTACATAAAAAATATATTCAGAATTGAAAAAAGCACCATTCCATGAGAAAACCTGCTGGTATCCCAAAACTGGTATGGAAGCAGCCCAGAAAGTATTTCAAGGGATTTAATGCTGCCTGCTGGCAACAAACCATCAGTGTGGAACAGAAGCCAGTATGGACTCCAGTGCTGGCAGCTCTGGAATTATTACTGCAAGATTCTGTCTTCTTCATCAGGGTAGATTTTGCCTGACGCAAAAATCTGGGTTTGTTTTCAATTAAAGCATTAAAAAATGAGGGCAAAAATTTTAATCAAGAAACTTTAGTCCCATAGCCTAAGAATACTATGTGGATTAATAATTTCCGTTCCTATGCTTCCATTTTTTCTGTCAAGGGCAGGAGAGTTAACAGCATAATCAGGCAAAACCAGCGAGCACATGACAGTTGAGATGCTCTAAGAGACAATTCAGGGATGACTTTGTTTCAGACTAAGACTTGGATTCATTTAGCTGATTTAACAGTGCTACAATAAACAGCACAGATAATTTCCTGCTTTGTCTTAGGCAGGAGAAACTGGCAGCTATCTGCAGATGAATTAGAGATTTTACAGCATTACAATTTGGGGGCATAACAAGTGCAGCAAGAATTACTGAGATTTCCCCCTCTATAAAGCCTTAAAAATGACTGTAAAATTTTTTCAGTAAATAGATAAATAACACTACTGTTATTTAATAGGGCTGTTTGCAAACACAGTTATTTTTTGTTTGTATACCTATATTTTTCTTTAGAGTTAAATCAGGAGTACAAAAGAAATCATTATTGAAGTCATAACATAATAAGCCAACAAGAACAGATACAGCAAATTTATACTTTATCAGTGAATAAAATAACAACATCCATAAGAATGATTTAGTATTCTAAATGGATGTGATATTTCATAAAAACAAAACAAACAAAAAATCCTGATAAAAAACTATTAATATTTAAAGCAATATTCTCCAGGCTTCTCTTACGTTGAACTGCTAAACTTCAATAAAACCAAATTAATATTTTCAGTGAAATAAAAGTTATCTCCTATTATTCTAGTAGACCTTTAAAAATAGTCTCAATGAAATTGGCAGCTGTGTAAAGCACCTCATTTAATTTTCACAAAAGCTTTTAAGTACTGTTGCAGTGAGAAATCAATATAACCAGCTGACATAATGGTGAAATAGTTGGGTACAAAGCAAAAAAATTTAAGTGCAATCAAAGAAAATGAACTGTGCTCATACCAGCAGGTCTAACAAAATTAGCCTTAATCCTGAGAATATTTATGAAGTGTGTGTGCAATTTTTCATGATAAAATTTCACTTACAGTTCAAGCCACACCAACAAAACACTTTCGGATAGGTACAAAAACAGTTTGATTGAAATTATCCCCAAAGTGAACTAGAAAGCAGATGAACTTCACAATGAAAGAGAATGTTTTTGTCTAAAATTCTGGTTTCACATCTGCTTATTAGGATTGTCTTCTGAGTGAATTAATTAGCACTAAGGAACTACACACATTGTATTCAGTCCCATTAATAATATCTTTTAAAATAACCCTTCAGGTATCTTGGCAGACATGGCAAAATTATTATTTAATATTTCTCTATTGAACTAATTAGGATGAACATAAAATATGAAATACAGAATTTGTAAAAATATTTTCTTATGAAATTAGACATAATTATAGTCTTTTTCAGCTTAGTGTGCCTTTTAATATGGTACTTAATCTCTCTCCTCTTCTCTGAAAAATGTGAAATAATAGCAGGACCTATAAAGCTTTTCTTGTATCAATGAGCTGCAGAAAACTCATCTGTATTTAATGCAACATTCGCACTGCATTTGTCATTACTCACCTGACAAGCCACCTGCCAGTGGAGCTTTGTAGTGGAGTACCGTAACTCTCACTACTATTACACAAGCAACTATTTTTCTCATATACAAACATTCTTACTTATGTAAGGACTATAAAAGTCCTCAAGAAAACATTTGCTGAGAGTGAGATCCACATCAGAAAGAGATTTCGGCAATGAAAGTAGAAAATATGCTACCACATACAACAAAAAGGAAGTAAACTGATGAGAAAAAAGAGACAGACAAAAATAGGAAATATCTGGAATTTCCTTGAAAAACGATCTGCTTTGCTAGCAAGGCAACACACACCTTGGGATAAGTATCCAGTAGTTATAAATGCCAGTAAAGAGAAAACTGAGTAATTAAGACAGCCACAGGCAGAACATAGAATAAATGCAGGAAAACAAAACATGGCTTTTTCTGGCTTTGGAAGTATCCGTTCCTGTGTCTGGCCTTTTGTGCATTAAGTGGCCACGCAAAGGAAGCCCTGGGCATCCCATGGGAGGCACAGGCCATGGCATCTAGGCTGGAAGAAGAATTGAAGCCGTCAAAAAAAAAAGTCTTGGCCAAAGAAGTGCATTTCACGGGATGGAATTATGAGAGATTCTGGTAACAATTATCTGCTGACACTTGGTTCTGATGGGTTTTTTAAATGATTCAAAGAAGCCAATAATGCTGTCACCATGGCAAGTCTATAATTGTTCCCATAGTACTGCTGAATGTTGTTTGCTCCTTCTGAAAACCAAAATATTATCACTTCAGACACCAACCTCCTCATGCAAACCTCTCATATGGGGTTTTCTCATATGGCCTTTTCTCTGCCAAAACCATACCATCTCCATACATGTAAATATTTTTCCCCAGACTGTGAAAATTTCAAATTACCAAAATATTCATTTCATCCCAAAATTTCATATGGGATATTGTTAAAAATGTATTTGGTTATAAAGTCTTGGTATTTGTTAAATGTCATATCTATTTGGAGTAAATGTAAAGTGGGAAGTGAAAATACACCTTATATGAAAAAGAATTGTTACCTTACATAGCAGAGGAGATAAAAATCTATTGGATATGCAGGAGGTGTTGTTCTGGTGTTAATGTAATGTAACCAAGAAACAGACAGCAGGGGGAAGGATGAAAATTCCAAACTCTCCAAAACTTTTCCCTCTTTTGATTAATGTTTCCTGATCTAATTTCAGTATAGATTTTATTTTGAGAAGGTGGTGGTAGGGGGAAAAAGGAAGGACAGAAAAAAAAATAAGGCAACAAAGCAAAAGAAGAATTTAACTTTCAAAAATTGCAAAATGACTTACTCTATTTTTGCCACAGATACTGTAAGCCTAGCCAAGTTCTGCGCGTAGTTAAAAACAGAACAAGTAAAAATAGATGGCAGAAACCAGACAAGATACCACAAAAGTAAAGCCAAACAATGAATTCATACTAAAAACATGGTATACACTTGTGAATGCTAACACTGTGGAAGAATACAGTATGATTTATCACCAAAATAAAGTGATAATAGTGGTTGCTGTTACTGAGGGGGTGTAATTGAACTTCCTCACTGGTTATTCTTTGTGGTTAAGGGAAAATGTTTGCATACCCTACCAGTAGCCTATGCAAGCTATCAAGTACCTCACTGTACTCTGATATTTCATGACAGCAGATTTTAAACTAATCCTTGTGAGTATGCTTGATGTTAAACTTATTATTGCTATCAACCTGACATGAGCATTGCTATGAGGCTCTTAGAGAGTTCATGAAACTGTGCTTTGTATCGCTAATCCAAGATATTACACTAAAACCTTTAAATTTTTATGGTAATACATTATACGTAATAGAAAAGAATAGAAAAGAAATTCAAATGGCCAAGGTAGGCTTAAGGTATGAACCACTTTCTGTGTTTTGCTTACTCTCCCTTTGGCCATTTTTTTCTATGCTAACTTCCTTACAGATTATTCTTTCCTTTGGCAGTAAAAAGGTCTGGAAGCTGGTAGTGTTGGTAACCAGAGAAGCCCCATTAACATATGCAGGTGAAGAGCTCTGCACAGCACTGGGTCATTCCACCTGGATGATGCAAACCCACCTCAGCTGCTGTGGCTGTTTGCAGGTGGTTATGAAAGCAGCTTGCTTGTCTCCAGAAATGCA
>WEKX01001797.1:9705-31273 GCA_013390025.1 Pitta sordida | reverse complement strand
TCTGTGTTTTGCTTACTCTCCCTTTGGCACATTTAAGTGCCTTACGAGACAGCCTAGACATGCTTCCACATTCACATGCACATAATACCTCCCGGTCAGTTTTAGCATTTGCTGTGTACTGGGATTTAAATAGGATATTTTGTGCGCACTATAAGGGTTTTGCCGTACTCCCACTGATGTTAACAAAAGGCAAGTCTAGGCATCAAATAAGCAAATACTTTCTACAAGTTCTATTTTCACTACATTGCCTAAGTTAACAATTTGTTTCAAGGGAAAGGACAGACTACATGTTACTGTGCAAGACAACACAATAAAGGTTTCCCACATGAGAAACCTCACAGGATAAACTCAAACGTTCCCGCCCCCAAAATACTAATTTAAAAAATCCCAGAACTATGGCTTGATTTCATCCACCAAAATTAGTATTTTCTGGAAAAAAGCCATCTACCAAAGGCATTCAAGAATTGAACACGGCTCTCAAGTTGTAGAGGCTACTATGGTCAGTAGCATTCTTTTTTTTTTTTTTAACAAATTAATCCACAGAATTTCCACTGGTGTTAAGGTGAGCAAGTGCAATATTGAATATACTCTCATGCAACCAGCCTAGGCCAGGATCTTGTTTCCAACAGTGACCTAAAGGTACGGGTACAGAAGAAATCCCAGCAGGGTCACTCTATAAACTACATTTTCCATTGCTTCCTGTTCTACAACCGAGGGACCTTCTGCAGCTAAGGCAAACGTGGCTTCTACATGCATCATGGATGTAGCAAGAATTTATTTTCTGGGAACTATTCCAGTCTCTCTTCAATTCCATGTGAAGTTTCAGCATCCACAGCAACTGTCAGAAAGGACTTCCCTAGCTTAAATGCATACTCTGTGAAACCCTCCATAAATGAATCAGCTGCTAATTTCACAAGTTTATATGACATCTTTTCTATTTGAACTAATTTAATTCCAAAAGATAGAGGGTAATAGGCTTTTTCAATTCTGACCACAGTTCTGATTATGAAACACACTTCAAAGGGCCCTACAAACCTATCTCTTAATATAAACCAATCATTTCACTTCTCTTGGGTCATGATCTCTGATGTGGCTCTGTTAAAAATGAGTAGCACTTTCATGATTGTTTTTCATGTGAGCTATATCCAAGATAAATTGAAATCCTGAAAACTTCCCAAAATACACAGTAAACCAGATATATTTCTCCATCTGATGAAACTGAAAAACATGAAGAAAAGTTTTAAATCTGGAAGCTGACACAAAAAGAAGACTATATAGGGCTAATATTAGGAGAATAGTCCTGCAAAAACCTGAGAATATACCCAAACCATGACTAATTGCATAATGGCTTCACTATTTACCTTATTCATTTATTTATTCACTTTGCACTGAAAGCATGAATGTTGCCTAATTACTAAAAAAGCAAGGAGGCAAACAGTACACAACATCAGCTGATTATATTTTATATATCCAGTAGCATTTTTTACAGAAGTATAAATTGCTTAATCAGCTAATTTGGTACACCTTAATGTACCACTGCTGCAAAGGTGATCAACAGGAACCTTCTTGGCAATTATCTGTCAGAAAGACAGAACAGGCTGCAAGATGAAACATTAATCATTTTAGTTTATCTTTTTGTCCTCTCTGTGTTAAGGGGAAACCACTAATGAGTTAAATACAATGCTCTAACTTAAAACTGCCTTACTTCAAATTAGGCTTTGAAACATCTATGTATTTTGCTGTTGCTGACTCAGCACAACAACTTCTCTCTTCTTTGTTTTCTGCACTTACACATACAGAAAAGTATGTACCTAAGAGAAAAAATTATAAGCAAGAGTCAGCTATTAAATTAAAATAATAATTGTGAATTGGGTTTTTAAAAAAATTCCAAACTAATAACATTTTATGACAGCAGACGGTCTGACGACATGTTGGCCTGGCTGTGGGCACCAAGGGAACAAGGATGGAATATAGTAGAGATGTGACGCCCTTTCCCACCAGGGCAAAATGACAAGCCAGTTGCCCACAAAGCAGTAGTAGACTGTCAGAACAATATTAGCCTTTTGTTAATGGTCTTCAAAATTTGTTTGCGTGTTTATCGTTACAGACAAAGGAACAGTGCTATGATGCAGCCAATCAGGAGCAGTGAAGTGGGGAAAACGCATACCTGAACATGCATCAATGACACAGTATGGCAGCAAAATTTTCAGAGCAAATGAAATTACTGAAATGATGCAATTTACCCAATTCTTTTGTTTTTCCTAGTTTGATTAGTAACCTTCTGCCATGTTTATTGTAGAACAGAACACTTCTGTCGTCTCTGAGGGATATTCTCTTTACTTGAATATGTTTTCTGTTCTTGGAAAAAGTCAGTACTCCAGCAAAGGCACATACGTTTTCTAACTTATATTTGTTTTTCTGTAAATACAAAGTTTGGACTTTAGACAATGATACAAAATGGTTAAATGTCAGAAAATTAGGTAAGTCATTTTGTATAAAAACATGCTGTCAAGTAAGTACCCATATGTAACAGAATACCAAAGGTAAATTCCTAGTGAAGGTATAGCTGCTTCTCTTTAACAAATGAGGTCAGATATATTTAGCAGAAAGAGACAAACTCATCCACAATTCTCTGACCACCTAACAATGCCAGAGGAAAACAGTGTACGTGTCTACATAGACTCCTGCATTTTACAGCAGAGCATCATAGTGAAAAAATAATTTTTGTCAAAGGGCAGCCCTCTCCCAGGTAGTAAGCGCCAGCAGAGAGATCAGAAGCATCTGGGGATAGTAACACCTTAAAGTTGTTGCACTACAATCTGCCAGAACTCATTTGTCAGACTCCGGAGGCAGCAGGAAGCTGCTGTCATCTCCCCACATATGGGTCAGACGACATGTGCACAGTTCCACAGGCCTCAGGGATGCAGCATCCTTTTCAAGGCTGTTTATCCCCCTCAACCTCTTGGCCTTCAATGTCAGCTGTAACTAAAAGCAAAAGACTAAGTCTCGGTAAAAGGATTTCTCGCAGCCAGATTCCACCTCCACCCTTAAGATGGAAAAGGAAATCTAATATAATCCATAGTAAGTCACTCATCTCTTCACTTGGAGCTATTTCAATTAATTTTTGTGAAGCAGAGCTGGTTTTAAGGGACCAGCTGGGAGCAGAGCGCTGCTTGGCAGCAGGGCATCTCATCCGCATCACTGGCCAGGGGGAAGGGGCCAAGCCCTGCAGCACCGCTAGAGCACAGGAGCTGGCAGTGAAGGAGGCAGCCCCACCAGAGTTGCCTGAGGAACAGAGAGGGAACAGGACCAGTCAGAAACACCTACCACCACCTTGCAACACTCCACATAATTGTATAAAGCAGTACCTTAAAGTCCTCAAACACAGATTTCTGAAAACGTAGAATAACAATGTGAGTGTTTCAGAGGAACTAAAGTCAAAATCTCAGTAAATGTTCTATTATTTTGATGGATGTCCACTTCAGATTCCGAATGAGTATCTGTCATGCCACAGGGCCAGTAGGATAGATTTGCTCTCTTATCATTAATAAAACAGTAAATTAATATTACAGCATTTTAAATGCGGATTTTGAGGAACACACTTTATAAGGAGCATTCATTAGCTCTATTCTGAACTTATGTATGCAAAGATAAAAACAACAAGCCAGAAAGTGCTTCTACTCTACCTGTCTTATTTTTCAAACTATTTACCCTATGAATTCATACCCTTAAATCACTTAAATTTACGCATTAGAGATTTAGCAAGGACTAGATGCTTGAAAGTCTGTTTCAGTAGCACTAGGAGAGACATATACAGAGAGGTTCCTTGGTTTTGCTACCCTAATACCTTCAGAAAAAATAGGAGGAAGTGACTGAATGACTGGCCTAGCAAAAATACATCATCTTTAAATTACACCACTTCACATCAGTGGATTTTTATTTGACAATGGGCACCTACTGCAAAAATAGCATCTTCAGAGATGATTGTTCAGAGATGGTAACTGAACAAATACCTGACAAATGATAAGAAGTTAGGTTGTCTGATGTAATAAAGCTGTCAATAATAATTTTGGAATACAAAGTCAAACAAAATAAGCTTGCAACTTGGAACAGTGCAGATTAATACAGCGGTGAATTAGTAAATTAGGGTTGGCAACAAACTATAGGCAAACAGCTAATAGCTAGAGTTAACTAACACAACAACTACTGCTAATGACTATTATTTATGTACAATAAATACATAAGCAAATGAGCTGCTGAGATATACATGTATATATGTCTACACATATACAAATACACAGAAATACCAACAGAATGGATCTCTGAAATGGAGCTTACCATTCTTGGTTCCCTGTTCCAATAAATGACTTTAATACCACTCAGAACTGATGGCATTACCAGTGTAAAGGCACTCTAATGCATCTGCTCAGAGTAGCAATATACAGACTGTAAGAGTACCTTCTTTATTCTACATCTCTCCAGCCCAAAAACCATGTCTGGAAACTACTCTGACCTACAACAGTCAAGCTCATGTCCTGGCCTTCTTTTTGTACCAGGCAGCTAAACTCAGAGGTCAAAAGCATTATAGATACATTTCCACCGCAGGGGCCACGGGGTAGGGGAGCAACTTCAGAGTCAATGTGAAGTGTTTTTCCTCTAACAAGGTGGGCAGAATGTGAAACCAGCCAGAACAAGCCAGATCTTGTGCGTCAGGGGCAACAGTTCTGCTTAACTTACATAGAAAGGTTAAAAAAAGATTTAAGAGAAAGAAAAATAAGTGTCTGGATTGGAAAATGATAACACCAAGAAATCTCCAGTACAGAATTTGTAATGTACTCAAAGACATAAAGCAAAAGGCCCAGTTAGTTTTAATAAATTAATTACTTTTGGGATAGAACAATGGATACAAACACATTTATACAGGATACTACTGAAGAATAATGCATATATATCACTGTAGAAGAAATAGCTATACTAGAATTGCTTGTACTAAGAAATTACGGAAACAACACTTCATGTGAAGTAATTTTTTTGTTTGTTATTTTTGTTTACTATTTGAGGAGCAATTCCAGTTAGAGTTAAAATTTGGTGCATTGTCTGATGTTTATGATCGGTATTAGAAAAAGTCAAATTCTCATGGATTAATTAAACAAAAAGCTAGCAGCCTGGAGCAGCAAACGATGTCATACTGAAACTGAGGGAAGACATGATTTATCCGGTGAGCCATCTATTATACTTCTAATCCAATTCGACTCCAACTTCGCTAGTGAAGTACACGAGAAGTCAAAAAGGCCTGCTTAATAATCTTTAGAGGTGCAACTATAAAAAAAATTGCAAGAAATTCAGGAGAGAGTTAACTACCCAAATAGCCCTTCCAAATAGCTAGATAGTTTTTCACATGGTAATGAGGGAGAAAGCACAGACACTGGATGTGAGTATGGAGACTGGATGTTAGGAAGATCTTTTTCACAGAGAGTGATCTCTCAGTGGAATGGTCTGCCCAGGGAGGCAGTGGAGTCGCCATCCCTGGAGGTGTTTAAGAAAAGACTCGATGAGGAGCTCAGTGACATGGTCTAGTTGGTGGGAGGCTTGGATGGATGGAGCATGGTGCCCATGGTTCCACGCCTGTGGGCCTGATCCCTGGGTGGGTGTTCTCTTGGGATTTGGACTAGATGATCCTGTGGGTCCCTTCCAACTCAGAATAACCTGTGAGCCTGTGAATTACAACAGCAGGATAGGTCCATATCTGGGGGCTTTCCTGGTCAGCGTGACTTCTCTGCTTGCTGCCCTTTGTTTGGATCAACTACTGTGTTTCAGTCTGGTGTTATAAAAGGTATAGGCTCTGTGAGAAGGGGTGACTGAAGCCACCAGCGCGCTGAGAACGCTCTTGTGCGTGGAATCTTCTTTCAGACAAGAAAGGAGAACTACTTCACATCAGTGTTATGAAAATTCCTTTCTCTATTATATCATAAAATCATAACCGGGATTGGGTTGGAAGGGACCTTAAAGACCATTTATTTCCAACTGCCCTGACATAGACTGGGACACATACATATAGGTTGAACTCAGGCACAAAACACATGCACAATTGGCTGCATCACATATTGTAACTAAGTGCATAAACACAACCTTTGACACCATATATCCTTTGCAAAACAGGCACTGCAATTTTAATGTCTACATTTGTTCCCTATACCTTATCTCATTTATGCAATACACTTCATTCAAGACAATTATAAAATGAATGCTACTTTACAAGGGTGCTTAAAGCCCTACCTGAGACTAAGCTTAACAAGAAGCAAGAAAAATAATGGTATACTCAATAGAGTAACTCAAATTATTGATTGCATGAACATATCTTTTAAGAATGGCATGTCTAATGCATTAACTAGGATGTCACTACTGTTTAGTTATCTTGAAATCCAGCTGAATCACCCGCAGTATGACTTGCACAAAGATTAAACTTAAAAGTTTAATTTTTTAAATGACTAATTTTAGTGTGCTTAGCGTGTAAGTTAATGCAATAAGGAAGAACTCCTTCCATCTGATGGCACTGCTGGATCACTAGACAAACAGATTTGTCCAGAGATGCAGCAGTTTGTTACTTTCTACTGGAATGCCTATGTTAATTATTATACGCCCAAGACATCCTGGCATAAAAATTGCAAAAAATCTTGTATGAGTTAGTGGGCAAGGCATACATTCTTTAGCCGGAATAAATGTAGGAAGTTAAGCTTCTTGAAGTGAGCAATTTGAGAACAATACAAACCACAGGCTCTACCAAAGCCTGTAAAAACCTGATGAGAGGTGGAGTTGCATGGGCTTTTTCTGGAGATTGAATGCTACCTTAAGGATCCAGACATTCCTATGATATTGTGGTCATGGGCAGAAATAAATATTGGGATATTAAGGATACTCTGAGAAAAGCACAGATAATGTGCTTCCCATCATCCTGGTAGAATTTCTTCGCTTGCAGCTGGGACTGTGTGCTCTGGCCTACGGCATTGATTCATCTCTGGCATGCCTCCTGTAGACACAAGCTCTCTATCTGAAATTCCTTCAAGGAAAGACAACCTTGGTTGATGTCTTCCAGAGGCTTCAGGAGCCTCAGCACATTTTCCCAGAGTTTCACCCTTGTGGACACTGTATTTATAGCTCATCTTTCAAGACACACAGACACAGAAGTTTAAACAAGTGACATTTCGAGCACAATATGGAGTCCTCTGCCTGTATTTTAAGCAGGACTGGATATGAACAGCTCTACACATAACAATGAAACATCCACTTCACCACTTCCATGTCGGTTTCAGTATGTAATTCATAATTGAACAATTTTAATGTTCAGAAAACAGGATCCCAGTCCATACACATTGTTTCTTCTCTCCCCCTTCCTGCCATCAGTTTTTGTTGTGATTTGTCATGCAATCACAAGCACTGACCTGCAAATGAAACATTCCTATCTCTTGCTTTCTTTTGTCCACACTTTTTCTGCCTTCTGTTTCTTCCAAGATCTAGTTTCGTAGCTGAGTCCCCTGACTAGCCTAACAGAGCAATCAATACTTGCTTTTGTTACTTCTCCCCAAGGAGGAAACTCGAAAAGTTGATTTGGAAAATTTAACTGACATCCTTTTGTTTATTGATATGATGTCTAAAATGAGATCAACATTTTTAAACTAAACTAAAACTACTCCACCCTCCCCTGAAGCTTAGTAACAGTATTCATCACAAAAATTTATCCTGACACTATCTTGCAGTTTTTAAATGAACAGAGAGGCAAAATGCAGCAGGGGATGCAACCAGCTCTCTTAATGAATCTGTAAGTGAAAGTTGCATGCTGACCCAGAGAGACCTGGGCAACCCTCAGTACTGAGAAGAATAACAATCCTTAGGATGGCCACAGTAGCTTAGAAAGTCAAAGCAGAAAAAAATTGTGGAAATAGAATTAAATAGAGAGAAACTTGCAATTATTGAAAATGTCTTCCTAATTGTTGAGAAGCTTTTTTACAATATTTGTAAATAAAACAGTATCAAAGAAACAAAAGGCATCTTGGTAACCCTGAATACTTCAAATGGTTTGAGTATAAAAACCCATAAAGGGTTGATTGATACACGATTGATAAGGGACTCTGAATATTCAAAGCCTCAAACAATACACGTAGGTACTTAAAATTTTTAATTGAAAGAAGTACTTGTATTTGGCTAAATTATAGTTATTAGAAGCTGTACACACAGTAATCCATCGCTACATTGCGGTTCACCAATCATGGGTTCAATACATTGAGGGGTTTTCCCCCCTGGCTTTACCAGCTTTACTGTAATTACTGTATTTACCCTGTCTATCGTATGTACCGTCTTTACCACTACTTATCACTTACAGCAGAATTTTTCTGGAATCGAACATCACTTCCCCCCCATCGCCCCCCACCCTGTAATATTCAAGGGATTACTGTATTTGAAACACTTTAAAAAAGCATCTGTAGAAGTAACTTTTTGTTTTATCTTTGGTGTGCCCTTCAATGTATAAAAAACTCCAACTATTAACATTTTCAGATGATTACTTAAATCTTTATTTTCTTCAATATTATATTTTAAAATTATTTTAAATATAAGCATATAAAAATTGAGCACTGTATTTTTTAAAGTTAAATAGCTGCAATGCAAAATTACAAAATATCTATGTTACACACAGCAGACCACACAGAATTGTCCACGATGGAATATGCTCATTTAACATAAATGGTTGACTAAAATATGATCATAATCAAGAATTCTAGAACCCTGACCCAGAACTTCACAGAGCTGCAAGCAAGCCAGCTGAAATTTGAATTACAAAGGGATACACAACCCTTCCATATGTTAGGCTTGCTACTGCAGTTGTAATCCCACTAAGCTTTAAGTCCTACTTAGTACTTTTAAGTCCTATTGTGGTTTTAAGTCCTACACCACTACTGCAGTTTTGAGTTGTACTATGGCTTTCATTCTCTTAAAGCACTTTAATGGTATGACTTTGGAACAACTGATATCAACGTGGCAATCAGTCACTCATGCCTGTCCCTGAATCCTTGGCTAGCTCCACCACTTTACATAAAAACGATGCTGGTTTGCTGGATGGACACAATTTTTAGTTCTATGAGAACTCTCAGAACGTCTAAAGTGAAAAGTCCTCAGAGGCTACGTATCTCCCTACGCGTTTACAATCATCTTCTCACCCACACCACTCTCCTGTTAGCTGTTCATTCTGCCACATTTGCAATCTTTCAGACACAAAGCTCTGTACAGAGCTGAGAGCAGATCAGCTAACCTTCCCTGAGAGTCAGCTATACAAGCAAGAGTCCTAGCCACTGAAGGGGGCAATTAATTATTCAGTAGACGTAAAATGCCACCAAATTCTTGATACATTTTCCCAGGAGGGGAAAAATGTACCACTTTTTAAGATAATACAATATAATTCCAATGTTCTTCTCATGAAGTTAATGGATACAGCCATTTTCTCTGTTCTTTTTTTAATAAAGCTTGAAAAATACAGATTTTTTTAGAACTCATGACAGAACTCTTCTAATCTGTAGTGACATTCTTCCCAAGGATCAGTAAATGTGAACAGATGCATAATCAATTTTGCTCTCCCAAACATTAATGGATTTCCAATAGTATTCTACAAAATAATTAACAGCTTCTCTATTCCGAGTAAAATTTAGCATGCTAGTTTCAGCGTTGCCACACCACTAAACTACTACTAAAAAATGTTTGACACAGTGATGATTGCTCTATTTCACAACTTTAATGGGGATTAAAGTATTTATAAAATAATATTTAAATTAATAATTCTGATACAATGACCTGACACAAGTTAGTACATTTTAGTTATTTTAGAGATATGTATAATTCATAACAATAGGAAAACCTTTTCTTTTGATGTAAGCTCTACTCCCATAAGAAGTAGATTGTCAATGTATCCATAGTATTATTGTATTTGGTTCAAAATTGGAATGGAAATGCCACTTCCTTTAGAGGAGTGATGATCTCTTCTACACATCTACAAGCATGCTGAGTTCACTATAACACATCTGTGGATAAGAGCTGTTTGCTCTCATTCTTTGTTCTTTTATATTCAGGGTTTCCCCCCCCTCCCCCGCTGGATTTTATACAGGAGATTACTGTTGCCTTCTCTGACAATTACAAGCTTTGTCATCAGATATAAAGTTTCTTACTTTTAAGACACTAAACAAATTGAGCCTTCTATCCTACTAGAAAGTGTATGATCTTTTATTTGGGACTGCATTTCCAGGTTTTACTTGTCCTATCTTCGAGTCCCAACTCAATTGCCTAGAACAAAATTTCATGGTCCATGGTACCAGGGCTGCAAAACCTGACTCTTCTGAATAATAGTGACAACTAGAGAACTGTTTTTGACTACTTTGTCATCTAACTCAATAACAGTAATTATGAAAAATAATTATGTTTTGCAGCAAAAGTAGCTTCCTCTCCTTTTAGGGTAAAAATGCAATTTTCCAATTATGAACTTAATAACCACATGTAAACCAGTAAGGCTGTATTCCCAGGTCTAAAGAAAATTCTATCTGGCTGCATACAGGAGTAGAAGGAAAATTAACTTTTTTTTCTCCTTCTTTTGATTCTTTTCTTCAACCATATGCCAAAAACAAACTAGCAATAAGTATGTGAATCTCACTCTACCGGTGGGGGTGGGAGAAACAAAAAACCCAAACCAAACAATCAGAAAAGCTTATCATGAGTAGTAGCAATGACTCATTGGAAAGAGATAACTCAGGATAACCCAGATAACCCTAGGGAACAGTGTGAAAGACTTTAAAAATCCCCTTTTAAAGTAACAGCAGGCAAGCTGCAAAAGAAGCAAGCAATCTAATCCTAGCATTCAGCCTCTCAGCCTCCAAATACTTTGGACAGACTGTTCCTTCCAGCTGCTAAAGGCAAGTGGGGCTTCAAATTCGCAAGATACTTTGTATTCAGATACTAACCCTGAAGGCAAAGATCCCTTACAAAAATCCAAGCAGCAAGGAAGGAAAGTCTCTAACTCTGCAGTTCCCTAAAAATCTCTTATTGGTACAGGTAATATATTACCTTTCAGTAATTTTAAGGAGATGACTAATTATTAGCAGATGCATACATTAAATTCTTTCTTGCAATAACTGAATTCACTGTTTTAATACTGACCTCAGAGTTCGAGTATTTGTCATTTGGTTGGTTTGTTTTTTAAATTTATTCTGGTAAAGCATTTTATTTTATTCTCTCCAGGGCAGGCTATAATCAGGGGGACATGGTGCAAAACATCGATCAGCAGGAAGAGAACATGATTAATCAGTGTTTGTGTCCCATACGATACTTTATGAAGTAGTGAGTAAATCTATTTCCTTTCAGAAAATATATTCTTTCTTCTGCCTTACCAATAACACCTGAATCCACACTAAAACACATATGATTATCTGAATCCCTTCAATGTGCTAAAATGAGTAATTTTGATGTGACAGAACTACCACACAGACACTGGTGAGGGAACCCTAAACAGTCAGGGCTATTCAAGTCTACCCTGAACAGGATGTGTGGAAGTGAAAAAAAATAAAATACATGTTTAGTCTTATGTGATTGCTATACTTATGTGAAATACATGTCTGTAAAAGGCTTGTTTGAATTGCTACTGTTATTTGTTTAGGATTTTTTGCTTGTTTGGGGTTTTGTTTGTTGTTGTTTGGTTGGTTTTTAATCTGGAGACTCAGTTTGATCCACAAACCAATTTAATTATGCCTTAAGTAAAACAGAGAATTAAGACATGAGACAATAAATGAGAATTGTAAATAACACACTTTCACAGTAAATACATACAAGCATGCTGTATAAGGTTCCCAGAACATCAGACTGGTAACAATTTTATCTATCATAAGTATGGCATGGAACACTTGGTCACATGAAAGGAATGTCATCTGTAAAACAATGTAATCCAAAAACAGTTTCAAAACACTTCTGCAGGGCAGTCCCAGAGGTACTAAACTGACAAAGGATGGATGCGAAATGAAGAAAATCACAATAACAAAAGCACACGCACACACACACACACCAAATTATGCACATTTTTATAATCTGGTGCCTTTCTGGGCGATTGCTACTTAAATATACACTGTCATAAATTACAGGACTTCCAGATACCAATGTCTACTGCATAGTTAGTAGCATTCTGCTTAAGCATTTGCTTGTTCTCAGAAGCATTTCCTCTGTACCTGACATATTCATCAACTCACTATGTTGTTCACCTCCCTCCCCCACAAGTGTGCAGAAACACTGGAGAACTATCAACACTTTTGCATCGTACTGCATCTTATTGAAAACACAGTATTTTTGAACACCACAAGTGCTCATTTTATTTGTTTGAATGTTCATTATTACTGACTCTTCAACCCCTGCTATGGTGATCAATGCTCATCTATTTTGTAAGTCTCTGACAAAGCTTTCCTGTGTAATTACAAGTACATTCAAAATAGTTTCCCTTTGCTTGCTTACACTGTATGAAGGAAAATTCTCTGTCATATACGTACACTGAAGTGCCACTGCTGTCACTGCCTGAGATGCTTCCATTATAACCTCAGCACACCAGCAGTAACATTGCAGCAGTTGTAACATCAGCTCAATAATCACTGCTACCATTTGGAGCAAATTTGGTATTCTGGGGAAAAAAAATACTTCTATAAAGTAATTTGCGTATTTCATTAATATTGTATTATTTATGAGCACTTGGAATAATTTACTTGCCTAACACTCAATCAGAGATTTTATTCTGTTTCAGTAACGATCACAGAATCATAGAACAGTCCGGGTTGGAAAGGACCTCAAATATCATCTAGTTCCAATGCACCTGCCACAGGCAGGGATACCCTCCGCTACAGCAGGTTGCTCAGAGCCCCACCCAACATGGCCTAGAAGAGACATACATGAATTTGAAGATTTGTTAGGTCATCAAAACATAAATAAAGATTTGTCCAAGCTGCAGTTAACAGCATCATTCCTTCTGTAAAGCCCACTCAGGTAGCACCTGATACCTAGAGTCCGAGATGGAACACAACCAGACAGGACACTAAAGACTCCACAACTTAGACTCTGACTTATTCTTCCAATTATGTATTTAGCAATGTGAAGGACTACATACAAATATTTTTCCACAAAATTTGAAAAAATTGTTCTGATGAAGAAATGATTCTTCAAGCACAGCTCTGTCAGCTGTATCAGCTATGGGATGTCAGACATCTAAGGGTCACAACTTGGAAGATGCCATGAGGAGAGAAAGAAGAGACAAGTTCCTACTCTTTCAATTTGCTTGTAATGTAAGAAATATAGAAAATAAAATTAATTGCAGTAGCATATTTCTAGTGTATTTTAACTGGAAGATAGAATGAAATGTAGGATCTGAAAGCCAAACTATTCTGGACTGCAATTTACCTAAGGATAACTGAGACAAATAGTCAAGGACTGTGCTTGTCCCCTTCATTAATTTGTTTCAACCAAAAGTCAATCTTTTGAAGAAGTCATACTTTAGTTCAAACAAGAATGAACTCAGAAAGTCTTAATGTCATGTAATAGGCAGAAGGTCACACTTGATGATCACAGCTGTCCCTTCTGACCTATTGATCTATGAATGAATGTTACATTAACATCTTTGAAGTCTGCATTTTATTTATTAATACAGTGATTATTCCGCATCAAATAAAACTCAAGCAATGTGTCATAATGTGGCATTTGAATTGAAAAGGACAAAACAGAAAACCCAACTATCACTATTTTGTCACATACATGCTTAAATCTGTAGCTACAAGATATTTTATTTTTTTCTGCTTAAGTCATGGAGTCTCAAATGATTAATTGGTACTTGAATCTTAAAAGAAATACCTATATTTAAGATACATGCTCCTTAACTACCAGATCATCGGTATGTGCACTGATGAAAACAGAAGATTTGAGAAGGCATAATCCAAAAGAGAGCTGAGATTGTGTGAGCAATGTGCAGGTTTCACTTCTCCCTGCATTACTACTAAAAATCATGATAATTTTTATACTACATTTTTTAGTTTCAAGATTAATGCGGCTTATAAAAGAAGTTCAATATTACTCCCTGATGTATTGCTATTCTGCCAGTGTACAGCTGCCAACAGTAGTTAAATCTGATTAAAGTCTCCTGCTGAGTTAATCAATCTGATAATGTCAGACATTATTAAGGAAGCATACATGATACGGTCACACTGTCTATTATCAGTGGCATGTACACCAGTGCCTTTGTCTTCACAGAGCGCTGAAGCTACTTAGAGCAGATAAGCATAAAAAGGATAAAAGGCATTATAAACTTTTGGTCTCAGCATTTGTATGCTAATTCCTGCTAAAAGGCAGATATTTAGTACAAGATACCTTCATTTATTTTAGAGGTTCAGGGAATAACAAAAAAAATTTAAATAAGAACACTTTACGTCGTTCTGATCAATGCAAACATATTTCCATACAAGTCAGTCTTCTTGTTTCAAAACAAATTCATTTTACAGAAGCTGTGTCTCAGTTTGAGCCATATTCATACACAAAAAACAGGTCTACAAAACACTACAGCCTACTTGACCTACTCAGACGTCAGCAGAAATTATTTCAACGCTATCATTGCACTAATATACTCTAATGCTGAAATAATTTGTGCTTCAAAGGGAGCTGCTTCTTTTCTGTTTACATTGTACTAAAAAGCAAAGTCATATCTATTTACACTGAGCTGCATTTGTTCTTTGGATTTCAGCACTATCAGCAGAAATATCTACCATTAGCTCTAACACTAATCAGTTCCTCAGCCAATGAAGGTGTAACATCTGACCCAGCACAGTTCCCTTGCAAAACATACGAAGAATTGCAGAGGACTCAAGGTTACCACATGCTTCACAACAGATAGCAGACATGCAGGGAGGATGTAGGGCACAAATAAGAGCAGAAGGTGGTCAATGAAGTACAAGTTGCAGATCTAAGGAATCACTAACTCTATCTAGCATAAAAGACAGGATGAGAGGAGCTCCCCTCCCAGGACTGGTGGAAGAGCAATTCCTGTAGTGGCTTGTGATCTAAAAGAAACTGGAGGCTGATTCCAATTTCCCAGTTTTCACTACAGAAAATTTCCCAGGCACCCAGTGCTAGAGTCACAGACAAATACAGTGAATCCCCGCTGCATTGCGACCTCTCCATTACGACCCCGCCCATTTGCATGGAAAATTTCTCACAATGTTGCTTCAGCCGTCTGTGAGGTTCCCGGGCCAATGCATGCGCAGTGCCTCTGCTCTGCCGAGGGGCGGTGCCGCGGTGCCTCTGGGGTGGGACTCACCCTGTCCTGCGGGGAGGGGGCTCGCAATGGTGGCACCGTGTCCCTGTCCCTGTCCCGGGAAACTGCCCCACGAAAGTGAGGCAAGCGAGGGGGGGCAAGTGCTGTGTGCTGGGAGGGGGCAGTTGTCACTGCGCCAGGAGGAGGCTTCTGTTCCCTCTCCCTCTGGGACCGTACAGGCAGCGCTGCCTCTCCCGGGACCGATGGACGTTAAAGGGAAAGAAACTCTGATACCGACCCGACACCCCACCCCCCCCCAAGTGCTCTGGAGTGCTGGGGGGTGGGGCAATGGGCATGGCCTGCATGCATATGACCTGTGCTTCTTTGCGAGTTTGGCTTTTTGCAAGGCCTGTGGCATGACCCATTCCTCGCAAATGACGGGGTATAACTGTACATGTAATAAAATCTATGTGACTGTTCCTGACTTGGTTTGGCACTGTAAATAACATTAATTATTCCCTCTACATTATTATCTATTTTATTGACATCCCCTATCAATTGAATGTTCATTCCAGATTGAAATAATCAGAAGCCTGCAGGACGCCTACACCTGAGAATCATAAATGTAGGCAAGATATCCTAAATTGTTGTAAGTTTGTTTTGCTGGGGTTTGTGGCAGAAGGTGCAGGATGGACAGAAACAGACTATTACACCACAAACCTGAAGACTGAGTACATATAGTTTGATAAAAAATCAAGACAACATGTTTCTATGCCTCTCGAGAAACAGAAAATTCTTTAAACTTACATAATGCTATGTGGCTTTGGTAGATCCAACTTCCCAGTGCATTATGTCAATAGCTTGTCTAGGAAGCTCTCTGTTTTGATGCAGGGCAACACAGTCATTATAGATTAGCCTGAAATATATCCGTATGTGATATATTACAGGCACCTCCAATAACTGCAAATCAAAAACATGGAATTCAGCCACATAATATTTCTTTTTCTACCACTTTTTCTTTTGCAAGGCTTCAGCGCCTCATGTTTGTTTCCTAATATTCAGCTGCACTTTAACGGCAGTATTTTTTTTTCCCATTTAAGAATAAAAGAGAAAAGAACCAAAATACTGCTTAACTCATGAATTAACTCTAGTTCAAGAATTGAGTTGTAACAGGTATTTTCAGTTATGACTATCAGAGTCAAGCTAAAGATTTTTCAAAGACTACAATGTATGTTTAATCAAGGACATCTAATCGTTATCATACTGTCTTTTAAAAGAAAACGCAGATTTAGTCAAAGTTAGTTCTTTAAAGAAAAGTAACAAAATTTTCAAAACTTGCTACAATTTTAAAAGAAACAGAAGTGAAACAGTTTTTTAGTTTCACAAAGAATCCTACTTTGCTCACTTTTCTCCCCTTCCCTCACAAAAAAAACCCCCAACAAACCGAAACACCCCCAACAAACTGGAGATCAACTGGTAAAAATACAAAACAAACAAGACAGTGCCAGCAAGCAACAATTTATTACGGGTCTGTGCCTCAGGGCTGAGTTCCCATGGGGATTCTCTATAATGTCTAATATGGGTTGTATTTGCATATTAATATTCCCACAGGACAAAACTATCCTCTTTATTAGTCATCTGATTTTCAGGAACTACATATGAATTTACTGTCTTCCTTTTGTCAATCTTGGCTGAAATTCAGCCATTGAGGGGAGGGGACAGTATTGAGAAGTAAGAGCCAGCTGACAGGACTGACAGGCACACGTAGGCAAACTAAGCGCCTAAGTTGCATTTCACAAGAACACTTACCTAAAAGCACATCATCTGAGCAAGACAAAAATTCACACCTCTACACAGACAAGAAGTAAGAAAACCAGAACTGAGGATCCCCTAAGTTTAACACCTGTAAAACTGCCCCACTCCCAACAGAGAGACTAAATAGGAAGAAAAATGTGAAATTCCAATTTCCTTAATAATAATAAACATCTTGCTGGCTCTTCTTCCTTCTCCAGAATGCACCAACCACTACAACAAGATACAATTTTGTTTTCATTCTCTGTTCTACCTTTAAATGTGGTGCATGCTAAAATCAAATAGCTGTATGACTTGGAAGGTGAATGTTCATTCCACATACTTGACAGCTAAACCACCAACAAACATAGGTTTGCATATATGCTCAAACACAGGAAGAGTATACTATTAATTCCAGTCAAGTCTTTTGGAGAGTATGAAAATTTTAGTGAAGGGCACTTACCTGTGAATCTAGAAAGACACTGCACAGTCTTCTTGTCAAAATGATAGTTAAAGAGCTTTAAAGAACTAAAGTTCTTTACAGTTCTGCAGTTCCCTACAGTTCTTACACAGTTCTGCTGGAATTACTATCTTCCCATCCTTGTTGGCCAAAAAAAATCATGAATCTTGCCTGAATCAGGCACTTCACTGACAGTGAACCGCTTTACCAGAAACCAGCCCAGAGACTACAGCCCCTCACAAAAGCAGACATTTTCTTAAAATCATTGCCTGCATAACAACAGCATCATTGTATCTCTGAAGGCTGAAGTTCAATGACTAACTTCATAACACTGGAGGAACACTGGTCAGCTCACTGTCCTCTCACAACACCTGGTATCTGGCAGCTTGAAGCACAGAGAAAGAGAGAGAAGGTACAGTGAAAATTGTCAGCTCTAGCTCTTTCCAGAACAGCAGATCCCTCAGTTTCGGTGGTACTACTTCCAAATCTCAGTTCTCTCTTAGTATGAAACACCTTCCTAAACAGGAACTTGTGCCTGTCCAAAGGAAGTTGAGAAGCACGTTCCAACCCTTTGTGTTGCTTCTGAGCTTATTCACTAGAGAAACTGTTGGAAGAAATTGGCTCCCTTGTTTTCCAGACGATCTGCTGAATATGTGATGAAAGGGAACATGTTGCCCCCTGGTCACTGGCACACGAAAGGAATAGCTGCAAGGATTACAAGTGGGCTCTGGGCCATATGGTGTGTAGGCTTATTGTAGGAATTTAGCATTTTTTAGACTCCTACTTTCCTGTCAAATTGGTCGAAATTAGCCACTAAGCTTCCTCTCTGAAAACTTCAGAAACAATACTGAGATTGTATAATCATTTGCCACTGAAAACCAGATTAAAAAAGTATACAAAAATAATTTAAAAACTATATTTCTGTCCATCATAAAGGCAAGAAGAAGTAGTTATAGGAGATGCTTTCACAAATACAGGTATTTATTGGAAGCTGGAGCTTTAATAAATATAAGCTTAGCATTGCAGAAATATATATGTATTACAGCATACAAGTTTACTGCTATGAAGGTTATTTAAAATAGAGTTCAGAAGCTAAGCCAGTTTAAGCCACAGAGTAGTACTCCATTATCCTTCCAGAGAATGGTACAGGGTACATATGACTGAGATACAAAAACATAATCTTGTTTGCTATTTAGCTTTTCCTAAAAACCAAATATTATGTTGGGATGTCTGCAAATATTATAAATGCTGCTTTGTGAATGAAACAATACAGGATGTAAAATAATACAGTATTGAGGTCTACAGCTGATGAAAGGCTTCTAGCCTCCAGACAGTCATATTACCAATGAATTTATTTGAAACATATAATGACTATGTCTGTTCAACATATTCATCTGGAGAAGATGTAAATTGGGGTTGTAGACAAAGCTGAGGGAATGTAGAGGGGGGTGGGGTGGAGGAGTTAAACAGGGCACAGTTTTCCTCATCCACTGATGCAAATAGCACATGCTTGGCATTTCATTTCAGTTGAAAAAGTTTTATTATGTAGTAATCAATAACAATACTAGTGTTCTGAATTCTACTGAAATACCTTTGCATATTGTCCCCCATTACAAGGCAAAGTTCAACTTGACAAATTTCTCTTTACTAAAATCCAAAGCTTAATCCTAAAATCAAGCATGTTTTGGCTTTAACAGGGATTTCACAATATGCTCTAGTGCTCTGCATCCATAAGAGTGAAGGGAGGTAATCAAGCTGTCAGTTCATTCAGACTACAGAAAAGGTAGGTAACAGCACTACGAGGGCAGTTATGGGGAAATGAACTCCACCTCAGCCAGCCCCAATGCATTTACCTATGCACTGCTGGAAATCACAGGCACAACAAGTTTAAACCTATGAACAGGAACATTTTCTATGTGTGCTATGCCTTTACAGAATCATTGAATACCAACTTGGCAATTGAAGATTTCTCAGTTAACGTATGATGTGTAACATGTGCAGGATATATTTCCCCTACCCCTGTCCCCCCTTTTTCTCCTGGAGGAAAAAAGGGAATATGAGATCTGGTGTAAGAGAAGGAGGGGTGGGGAGGAAAAGGCTGCTTTTAAAATGATGCTTCTCACATTAAGCTCTGATCTTGTTAGTTAATAAATAAGTCCTTTCTATCCCTCACTTGTAGCCTGCCTTGTTTTGCCTGTGAAAAACCCTTTTCCCAGTTTTTTTCCGGGAGAGGTTGTGGGTGAATCTCTGGCATCCAGCCAGGGTCAAACCACGACAACCTGGTGCAGACAGGTTATGGATGCCAAGGATGAAGAATACTCTCCTTTGAAGGAAGTTTGGCCAAACGGAAAAAACCACAAAGAACCACAAAACAAACAAAACCCAAAACCCACAAACCAGACAAAGGGGGAAAAAACCAACTAAGCCAAATCACCACAAAAATAAATACACAAAAGCAGATACAAACATGAACGCGACAGATAGCACAGAGCAATTGAAATTCATTATATCATTCCCTATTACTGATGCTCTGGAGACGTTCAGCAGCAAAAATGTCCTACAGTGGGACAGAAAGGAGCCATGGGGTTAACGATCAAACATACAGGTGGTTTAATTATGTCAGAGAAGACCATATGATGTCCAGAATTCTAAGCACCAAAGCAGCAGACCTGACTTGGCATCTGTGTAGTATCCCAGAGAATGTTTGGGGGCAACTAGTCCACATGGATCCTAAGAGTACTGACAATGGAGGAAGGGCTGGGAGAGATCAGGCAGCAAGATTTATGAATTAGGCTGAAGCTTTGGGCTCAAGGTGCAGAGCTGTATGCCCTGGAGTATTCCTGTCAGTATTCCCTGGGCTACTGACAAGAGAGCAGTGAAAAAACTGATGTAGGAAATTGCTCAAATTTATTTTGAGAGAGAAAACCTTTGGATTGAATAGCATTGACGCCGGAACAGGGGTCACAGGGAAATGGAGCAAGGTGAGCAATCAATCCATGTGCAATCTTTTGGGATTTGAAAGAAGCAAAGCTTACCACTCTGTGTATTAACACAGAGCTTCTCTTTTCTTTCATGTGAAAATACCTAAAAGAATGTTAAACTTCTACTATACTCCCTGACCAAACTGGTTCCCAGAAGTAGTAACAATCTCTCAAAGGAGAAAGTTTGTTTGACCTGCAATTATTGATTCATCTGTTTTAAGTTAGGGGAAAGGGTGGCAGGGTAAAGATAATATTTATCACACTCCAACTATATTCAAGGGCCCAGGGAGCCTTGAAACACAATTGATAAAGAAAGACTAAAATCTTCAAGGAAAAACAAATAAGAAATACGGTAGACATAAATGGTTTGTTGGTCTCCCTGAACACACCTAAACAGCAAAGATCCAAAAATATTTTGATTGCTGGACATGATCATACAGAAAAGCATGTTAGGAATCGAGCACAATCCATCAGAATAGTTATTAAGACTAAGGATGACTAGGGAATGGAAGAGATTCCAAGCCAATGAATCACAAACTACAATCGAGGTAAAAAAAGAGAGAAAGAAAAAAAATCCAGCCAGGTAGTTTGGCTAACTTTGGTTGACTCTGCCTAAGATAGTTAACCTTATGTCAAGCAAGGACAGAGAGAAGAGTAAATATTACTACAATATCTTAATTTATTGACCATGGCATTGTATTACAAAGCATTCACAATAATTATAAGAGTCAAATAAGCCCTGTCTCACCACATGAAATTATTAAATACAGTTTGACTTTTCAATGATAAATACAAGTGTAAATTTCTTAAAAGCTAAACTACAAGAAAATTAAGCTCAATGAAATGAAGAAATAAACAAGAGCCTCACACTCTCCATATTGCAAATAAATAAATAAATAAAATCAGTAACACTAACACTGGAGCTATGAAAATAGCATTAGTTATTTCAGGCACAAGAATTTTAATAATTGACATCTGAGCATGTTTTTGGTCTACATACAGTGAGAGGACAAACATGCTGTAGAATGGTTAATA
>WEKX01001796.1:1388-17035 GCA_013390025.1 Pitta sordida | reverse complement strand
GTGGATGAGAGGAAGGCTGTGGATGTGGTGTATCTGGATTTCAGTAAAGCATTTGATACAGTCTCCCATGATATACTCCTGGGGAAGATGGCAGCAAGGGGTTTTGATAGGAATATTCTCTGCTGGGTCAGGAACTGGTTGGACGGCCGGGTCCAGAGAGTCGGGGTTAATGGTGTCTCATCTAGTTGGCAGCCGTTTATTAGAGTATTAGAGGTGTCCCCCAAGGGTGGGTGTTGGGTATGACTGCTTCCATTTTTCTACCTTCTCATATGACATTGTGACAAACTTTTTATTATTTAGTATCATCTATTATTTGCTTTGTTTTCAGTAATTTCTAATTCATTTTAGAAAAAAGAGCTCATTTAAATACCATACACATCATGGTTTTCAGAATACCATTTATTCCAGTTAAGTCTTAAAATGTACAATATTCCTCTCGCAGCAAGACAAGGCTACATTTTCCACATAGGAAGTCTGGCCTTTATTTGATGTTTCATTCTTCTTCCTGAATGCACTGAAGAATGGGTTGGGAGCATGAACAACCAAAAAAGAGAGCACACAAACACGTTGGTGTGCATTTCTGTAAACTATCCTCTTCCTTTAAAAGCAACTAGATGTCACGTCCTTGAACAAGACTAACATATACACACAGAGAGGAAGATTTGAAATAGTCAAGAAACATTTGGATTATGCAGTCTGCAAAGATAAATGGCATTGTCCTATCTCACACGGCTTTAATGTATCAAACCAAAATGAAAAGAGAAGGATGAGAGGAAAAATGATAAGAGGAATATTAGTCACATTATACACAGCAGCCCAGCATTGTTAGGCTGTACGAATCTTGTGACTGCACTGCTGCAGTATCTGAATTTTACACAGCATTCACATAGTTCTGTTGTCTACATAACATACTGAATACCATTTTCAAACGGAAAGAAACTCTTTACAAGCTGTTTGATAATGAGAATCATGAAGAATATTAAACCTGAAAATGCACAGATATACACGCAGGACTGTATACCATCAAATTAATTTCTATTTTCGCCATGTATTTTTTCTTTTCATATGAGGCTCTAAAAGTGGTATTGACTTCTAGAAGAAAAATCAGTGAACCTTAGCTGAAGCATTCCTTAAGCTCAATGAATTCATGTCTCAGACCTTCTTTTCAGTCCTGTTTCAATCTTTCCTATGTGGATGGAGTATTTGATTGTTTACCAGTCTTACACAAAAGCCACAGTCCAGAACATGACTTGCAGCCAAGCATACATACTCTTTGACAACACCTGTAAACATAAAGCTCAATGACTAAGTTGTCTAAAAAAAAAAAAAAATGAAGAAAGATCCTCTTCTCCTCTTCAATTTTAATGTGGTGCAAAATGACCTGTCCTTAGAGATCTCAGGGAAGTGTAAATAGTAATTTCTGATTAAAAGGTACAATGACCAGCAACTTTTCTTTCTTTTCCCAGGTATCAACAGGCTTTCATTCAGGAGGTTTTCCTTCATAACTGATCATGCAGTCAATTCTTCTGGTGATAAAGAAATGAATGGTATTCAACCAATGCTGGAATTACCAAGCTTTACTTAGCAGTATGTCAAACACAGCTGCTGATGGCAGGGCCTATGTCTACTTCCCTCCCAGTTGGAGCTGGCATTAGAACAGACTGTTCTTAAAAGACAGAGCCTCTCGTATTTTATAAGCAGTGTATTTCAAACACATGATCAGACTTACGTATTGAGAAATTATTAACTCTTCATATATTTTGCACAGAGGAGCAATTACTAACCCAGACAGCAGAGACACAGCAAGACACACAGAGCCTTGCCAAGGACAGCAGAGCATACTTGAGTTTCACTACAGAGCAGCACCGCACCAGCAGATTTAACAGCTCTCTAAGGCACCTTTTTCTAAATAAAAATGGACTATGTCTGTCAGTGTTGTTTTTCTTACGAGTTAGGGAAGAAGGCAGGGTCTTGAAGTTTTCTATGGCAGCTCTTGGTCCCCATTTCCAGCGCTGCTATCACAGCTGGGGCAGATCTGGCTGGCACCAATGGCCAAGTGTTGTGTAGCCAAGTGTATTTTCATTCTCAAACACTGACTCTACACTTCTTGGGCATCTGTTTTACTTCAATCCCAAACAAAATTCTGTGACTAAATATAAGGCAGGAATATTAAACCATGTAGCTGACTCCCAAGAATTAAACAATAACATCAAGGAACTTTTCCCTTTGGTCTTGAAGAGACAGATCAAATCCTATCATAAATCTGAAACAGAACCATATTTTCACCATGCGGAAAGAATTGATCAGCAACATAAAAAAAGCACAGCAAAGAGTAATTTTTTTCTCCATTATGAGAATTGCATAACCCAAAATAAACAACTTCATATCCACCAGCTGCATGTAAGAATTATTTCCAAGGCTGACAACTGTTTGCTCTAATTGTGTACTTTAGAACTCTGAAGTATTTATTAAAATCCAGTATGTCGGAGGGATCTGGTTTTGTTTGAACAAGATCAAGGCAAGACTATACCAAGACCAATTTTTCTCCAACAAAAATTGAAAAATATTATTTTACTGAATTTCTAGCTAGGAATTGTTTTATTGCAAATAACAAAGACCAGCTTGATAGTGAGATGAATTAGAGGTGAGAGAATTCTTCCTACATAAATTCAAACATTGGTAATTTATTATTTTATCTGATCTTCCCTGGTCATCTGTCATTCTTAATATGTTTCTGTGTACCTTTTTCCTGCATGNGCAGGCCACTCTGGGCCGGAGGGGGCCCAGGGTCATCCAGCCCTCACCCCCCAGCTAGACTAGCTAGACCATGTCACTAAGCTCCTCGTCCAGTCTTCTCTTAAACACTTCCAGGGATGGCGACTCCACCACCTCCACCTCATTCTTAATATGTTTCTGTGTACCTTTTTCCTGCATGTATGATACTTATTTTCAAACCAAAATACTCTAAAAAAATTAATGAAAAAGCATATTCTGCTTAAGTGTAAATTGGTTAAATAAGGATATTCTCAGTTTAATATTCAGAGGTACACACTTATGCAATCTTCTGAATATTTTAGTAAACTTTCTATTTAAAAAAAAAATCACAGAATTGTGGTATTTCTCTTTTATGTAAAATATAAGAGTGAAGTTACTATTTTTCAGTGAAATTTTAAACTACTGTTGTGCCAGGAATAATTACAGCTTTGTTACTTAGTTTTCTGCATGATCCTATCAGAATTTCTGTCAAATTTCCCTGTTTCTGCATCCAGATGTATTGCTAGCAACTTTGGAGGGATGAAGAGGATTGGGAGAGGTGTTAATGAGGTGTTCTCATTTCCTCATCTAGTCTGCTACTCAATCTCACTGCATATAGAGAACTCACCCTTTTTTTCTACAGTTCATGAAAAGAAAAAAAATAGTAAACTCAGAAAAAACATTAATGGCTTTGCCTTTTGTATGCTCAAGCAAATTAATAAAACTAGGTTGGAAAAGACCATTGAGATCATTGAGTCCAACCTTTGACGTAACACTGATTTGGTGATGCGTTTTACAGAAATTCAATTTAATAAGAATTAGAATCCTTAGAGATTTTAAGAAGCTTTCAGGGGCTGAACTACAACTTTTCCAAGGGTGCAGGAGAGATAAGCTAGGGCCTAGGCCAGGAACAGAGCTAGGGTTCTAGACATAATTCAGGGAGATGAAGGACAAAAAACAGGAGATGTAGTCGAACTGGCTTAGAACAAAACAAGACCTAATCTAACGAATCTCGATATGCGTAATTTCATGATATAACTTCTACTGGGATGAATACTCATAGAGTATTCATAGTTAAGAATACTTAAGGGAACTAGATGGTGGAAGGCTTGGATGGATGGAGCGTGGTGCCCGTGGTTCCACGTTTGTGGGCCTGATCCCTGGGTGGGCGTTCACTTAGGAGTTGGACTAGATGATCTTGTCGGTCCCTTCCAACTCAGAATAACCTGTGAATCTGTGAACTTGCGGGGCAGGTGGGGGCAGGAGGGACGGCGCTCTCTGAGAATTCTTCCTATTCCCATGCAGGAAATAACAATTTTAAACTTTTTACAAACAGCGGAGAATTTTTGTTCTCGCAAATCAACACCACCTTTTCAACTAGATCACAGCACCAAGTGCTGCATCAAGTATCTTCTTAAATACGTCGAGACAGTGACTTCACCACCTCCCTGGGCAGTCCATTCCAATGACCAGTATGTAAAGAACCTCTTCCTAACATCTAACATGAACCTCCCCCGGTGCAGCTTAAGACTGTGTCCACTTGTCCTAAATGTCAATGCCCTCCTGGTTAGTAGACATACATTATTTAGTACATATTTATTTCTATAATTTCACTTTGCTCTATTCCCTCTTCATTTTGCATTCTGAAGAAGAGAAGGGCAGTTTTGCAGCTGACCTAATGAAAACACTGCCACGACAAATGAGAGACCAACCTGAGTGCAGTGGAGCCTAGCTGAAGAGAATGCTAATTCTCTGACTCAATACTGCTTTCAGAGAGATTATTCAAGCTTCTTTCTGACATGGAACAGAGTGACCAGCCAGCAAATGCTAGAGATGAAAATAACCTTTATCTGTTTTCACAAAAAGGTGAACTAAAAAAAGCCTTCAGTCTTATTCTCAGCGTTTACTATTAGCAATTAACAAAGTGACTTTATTCAGTGCTCATTCAATAACTTTCACTTCTAATTTTGTTACCATAAAATTTTTAACTACTGAATCAGTATATATATCTATATAAGGCAAAAGAAAGAATAAAATCAGCAATAGGAACCTGATGTTTTGACAAAAATATCACTTGTGACTAAGATACAGTAAATACCAAAGAATTCTGGGAGATGTAAGCTACAATTTTGCATGCGAAAATTACATATACTGAAGCTCTGAATTTACACAGACGCAGTGATTTACAGAATTCAGGTATCAAACATCCAACAGCATGAAGAAAACTTGGATGAAAACATGTGGCTCAGCCCCAATCTACGCAAGATGCAAGAATGAACCAGAGCCAGCAAATTAGTCAAAATACTAAGTGTAATGAAAATATTGTCTCTAAGGTCACAGAATATACCTAAGATTTCTAAATTTTCACCTGCCCACACTACCATGTGCACAGTGTCACTGCTGCCCTGCAGGGTGGGACCAGTCCATGTCAGGAGCGGCTCTCACAGCAACTGCCCAGGGTCCCCCCCTTATGAGCATTGTAAAGGTTGCATATTGTCAGTGCTTTATGACAGCTGCTTGCCACGGGGCTATGGCGGGTCTCCTTCGATGGGCATGGGCCCACGGGAATTGCTGCCGCCACCCATCCCAGGTGCAGCTCCCATTGCCCATAGCGCTCGAGGCACCGGGCTTGACAGTTTCTGCCAGGCCTAGCAGTCTCTGCTGGGCTCAGTAGCCTCTGCCAGGCTCAGCAGTCTCCACCCATTCCTTGCAGGGCTAGGGTGGGTGTAGGGTTAGCTAGCTCCATAGTACATGCCTCTCCCACAGCAGCACCAGTGCTGCCAGTGAGTGGGGAGGGAGAGCCCAATGGTGAGTTTGATCTTATCCCCCACCTCATGCTGCTCCCTTCTCTCCCACCTGCCACCCATCCCACTCCTTGGCTGTGTAGCAGGGATCAGGCTCCCTGCACAGGCGCTTGATGGCTCCAGTACCTCCATCATCACCTCCTCCTCCAGTTTGTGGTGGTCCAGCAGCCATTCTGCCAAGCTGCCTGTGCTCCCCTCACCTCGTGTCACTCCCCTCCCTGCCGGACCAGCAGCAGCACCATCTCCTCCCACCACTGGGGAGAATCCCCACTCTACCAACCATCCCCTCACAGCCCTATGGAGCTGGCCTGGGGAAACACAACCTCCCTTTGTTCCTGGGCACAGGGCTCAGGGGAATGCAGCCTCCCTCTGTCCTCAAGGATGGGGCTTGAGGGAACAGAAGCCTCCCCCTGGTGCAGCGGTGGCACGTACCAGCACATGGCAAGGGGAAGGGCAGTGAATGTCCCTGGGTGAGTGGGCCCCCCCCTTCCAAGCTCCGGAGGGTGTTGGCATCATGCCACTGCCAGGGAGTCCAGCGGGTGGCAGGAACCCCACAGATTCCCTGGGGAAGGGGCAAAAGAGATTCCCTTAACTCCCCTGTGCCATGAGAAGGTGTTGCAAGATGCCCAGAATGCCCTCCAGCACTCCAGGACTTAGGGGGGCAAGGTGATAGGTGTGGCTTACTTGCATCTTCATGAGCCAGCTATCCCCACAGAACAGGTGGTTCATGGCACCGGAGAAGAATCAAACCCCTGCAACTTCTGAGGTATGACTGTATATATATATAAATAAACGGTTATTTTTCCCTTGATCCATTCTGCCTAGCGTTTTTTCCATATACAGTTATACCTCCTCATTTGCGAGGAATGGGTCATGCCAGGGCTCTCGCGGAACATCAAATTCGCAAACACATGCAGGTCATTAATATGCATGCAGGCCATGCCTATTGCTCCACCCCCCACCACTCCAGAGCATTGCAGACCCTTTTCCACTCCTCCTCATGAGCTCTCGCAGCACAGGGGAGCAAAGGGAAGCACTTCTGAGCCCTCTCTGTCTCAGGAGACCCCCCAAGAATACCTGGGCTTCTCTCTGGTAATGCTGCCACTTCTGCAGCTGGGGCTGGGATGCTGTGACTGCGCATGCTCGCAGCCCAAACCCCACGCCATTGCTCCCCTCCCCAGACTCCCTCCCCGAGACCCGGTGCTCACGCCTGCAGCGTCCCGGCCCTATGCGGCACAGGCGGGCAGCAGCTGTGGCAACGGAGTAAGCATGTCTGCCCTCTGCTGCCCTGTCCCAGCACACAGCACTTGCCCCGCTGCCGCCGTGGGCAGCCCAGCCCCACTTTTCTGGGGCACTTCCCTTCCCCTCCTGTAGCCATGGAAACAGTAACACACGCCCGAGGGAAAGGGGGTCAGTTCCCTGGCTGCGCTTGGAGTAACATGGGACAGCATGACTTCTGGCCCTCCCCGCAGGCCCAGGCCAGTCCTGCCCCACAGGGAGTGCCGGCACCGCCCCTCGGTGGAGCTGAGGCACTGTGCATGCATCGGTCAGGGAACCTCGCAAATGGCTGAAGCAAAATTGCAAGAAATTTTCCTCGCAAATCAGCGAGGAGAGGTCACAATGCAGCGAAAAATAAACCGCAACTGTTTTCAATAAATGAAGACAGAAAACAAAAACATGACACAAATTCATAATACAGTATTTGAAATATTTAACAGCATGAACAATCTAATCGCAAATTTAAAGATGCATCAGCATCTGAAAGTAGGCTCTTTAAAATTATATTTACATATCCTTGATTGGTCATGATAAATTAAACCACAAATACTGAAAATAATGAAAATTGTGCTATAAATATACTGAAGCCTCTTGTGGGGTCCTACTGCACAAACAAGGCAGATTAGATTTCTCGTGAGATTTTTTAAATTTACCTCCCAAAGTGTTGCTATTTGGAGTAGTTCCATTGCAATGCATTAATTTCAGCACAGTAATACAGGACTATAAGTCACAGCGATAAAAGGTCCTGATTTCGTCAAAACATGGGTCAGGACTGCCATGTTATGCTTACTATGCTGGCCAATGTACGCTTTTGCATGGAGTTCAGAACCCGCTTAAGTCGGGGTGGTTTTTTCCATTTTACTTAGGCTTCTCTCATGCCCTTACTACTTTAGTTACCAAATAAAAACTGGTATGTCTTATGGAAACAGAAAAGGTATTAAAGGTTTTAAAGGCTTTGTAGACAATCACATAGTGTATTCAACAGAAACCATGTTCATGAAGGCTATACCTTTGTAGTTCACATCAGTGACAGCAATGAGCAGCTGTTATAACATAAAGGTAGATCTACAGGGTGGTTGTCAGAAGACACCACTGCTGCGAGCAGTATTCAGACAATGAATTCCACTGGTTTTTTTTGAAAGAGGAATATTCAGAAGATTTAAAATTAATTAGAAAAATCCTAAAACAAAGTGATTAACTTTCAGTTTTTCCTGAGCTGCCCAACGAGGAGCATCTCCAAAAGGCCACAAGTCCTAGTTTAAATATTTGAGCAATGCTGAGTGCTCATCTTTTTCTAAAAAATATATACTGACTGTTAGAAACAAAATCTTGCATAAATACAGGCTTGCCTCTAATTTCCATCCTTGTCCGCTACTGCAAGAATCTCCTTTAAACTCAAATTTGTTTTTAACTTAAGAGCTGCTTGTAGAAGACATTTTCTTACTGATTTATTGAAAAGAACTAGAGTTTTCAAAGGGGTTGCTCTTACTCCATTCCATTCAAGGTACAGTCTGTACATAGATCTTTAAGACGAGACACTGTGGGTTTGCCACACTGCAATAAATCCTTATATCCAAAGTTGAACATACTCAAGTATTCATATTCCATATCTGATTGTTAAAGTCAGTATTTGGAGTATCTGGACAATGATTAATAACTTATCTATGTGGCTAGTAGTAACAGTGATGACTTATATGCCACTGGCCATTCACAGGGCATAACATTTTCAGTGCCAGTTGGCTGACACCCAGTTGAGCTGTCAAGCAGGAACCATCACTCTGTAACAAGGGGGCATGGAGAACATCCAGAGGACTTCAACAATTCATTCCATTCTAAATTAAATCAAATCACCTCTTGGGGATATCACTTTAAGTACAGTATGTGTGAAATATATTATTTTACTTATAGACACATACACACATACATGTATTTCCTAAAAAAAAAAAAAAAAATCTGACAAAAGGTGGAGGGAAAAAAGAAAACCAAGTATAGAGGTTCATCTGATTCGTGATTTGCAAATTAAGAAAACCCAACCTTTACAAACCTTTTTATTAATAAGCTATGACTAAAGTTTCATTTTAGTTGAGAAGGCACACACACAGAACTCTAAAAACCAATCTGTTTATGGAAAGAAGCACCTAGTAATGGTGGAGCAGAATAGAAAGCAACATGTCACCTTCCTTCAGTATTCGTACCCAAACCAGTTGGAACTGGAAAGGTTTCCTGAAGGTCATCATACTAAGTGCTCATGAAAATGATGACTGCAGACTGTGTAGTGCACAGGCTTTTCAATGTACAGCTAATGCTGGAAGTTCTTCCCCTCTCCAAGTTATTTGTTCTCATCTTATGTATTGTGGTCCCTTATCCGTATTTGAAAATTTTCATGTGTAATTTTTAGTCCACTACAATGAAGAAGGAAGACTGATGTACTTCTCTCTGTAGACTACACTGACTAGGTTTGCTATATTCTTTTCAACAAACAAACATTACAAATCTGTTGCTGGAGATGCACATTTAAGCCCATGCCTAACCTTTCTGAAAACTGAATCTTAGAACAGGACACTCCTGTGACAATTTTACCAGAAAGAGCAGGCTTTTAATGTCTAAAATTGCTGAAGTAATTTAAATATCTGACAGGAAAAAACCTGCACATTGCCAGCACTGCACAGGATACATTTTAAGGTCAGAACTGAAAATTACATTTATAGACTCTGCAGATACAGCAGTTAAAAAAAAAATTGTCCTACAAAGAACTTTGAAAATCTGCATAGTTTACCTTCTTCTTAAATTTATTAGATCAAACCCCAGAAAATACACAGTTCTTCTGAGAGTCTTAGAAATAAGGTGTACCACACGATTTAGGAGTTTGTCAGCCTCTCCAAGAGTCAGATACAGGTGGTGAACTCCAAAGCTCGTTTGTATTTAAAATTCATTGCTCAGAGCACACAGCTCTTGGTGCTGCTATGGGTATTTGAAAAATATTGAAACAATTCATCCAGCAACTGCTGTTAACTGTCACCCAAAATGCTCCTCAGACAGACAGGGAGGATATAATGCTTTGCTTGTGGTTTCTCAGGATACATTCCCTATCTCAAGGTATCCTGCTGTGTCATATGATACGTCTACTGTACATTTCTGTAATGTGTTTTTTCAAACCATCCTGATGATCTGTCGTTCTAAAAAGGATAACCATCTGTAATGGGGCTGTGGTCCAAGTTCACTGATTTCACATTCTGTATTACAAGTAGTAATTGGTAAGTCTTTAAATCCCCGTAAGTGGATAACTGTTTACTGATACATTTCCAGGAACTACTTTCCAATCTAGGATTATTATTAGCTAATAGGTATAAAATGGACTAATAACTTAAGGTCAAAAGCCATTAAGGTAGAATCACAGTATTTCAGAGTATAATTCCAAGAAAGAGTAAAATTTTAACAATGTATTGAGTAGGATTTCAAATAATAAAATAACTGTTTTCTGCATCTTCCCTGAACTTTCCTATGCCAAGTTTCTCTAGACAAGCTATCATCTACTAAATAAATTTTGACAAAATGTATTCTTCTTCAACTATAACATAATAACTTTCTCTACATTGAACAATATATGCAATGCTGACAAATGATGACTGGCTCAAAGATCCCAGAGCAGGAATCGAGGAATAGTGCCAAGGCACGAAGTATTATAATACTTTTCCCCCCAACTCATAAATCATTTTGAGGGTTGAAACAGAACTGCTGGGAACTGAAACAGCAGAATGCCCATTTCAAGTTAGTTCATTACTTTTTTCTCAAAAAAGACACGTAAGTATCTATTAATGACAGCTAGGTGGTCACTAATAAAATATAAATTTTAATTAGCTCAGTTAGGAGACAGCTGTCTTCAGGGAAAGAAAACAGCACTGTTTTTACAATACTGTGGAAGAGAATGATAGTTCAATAAGAACTTCTCTAAACTCCTTCTCAGAACCCATTTACACATTTCCTTTTTATGTCACTTGATGAGCAGTTGAATGAGTTAAAGATTTATAAAGTCAAAATTAGAATTCCTCATGAAAGTTAAATACTAAAACTATGCAAAGATAAGACTGAAAGTACAAGACACAACAAAGCTCTCATTTAAATGTTGCCTTAAAAAATCTAAATGTCTGCTTAGTCATTCAAGTTAGTTGTCTGTGCTGTTGAACATTTGGAAGGATGTCCTTGTCATTGCTGACTACAGAGAAAGCACAGATCAGTAGTGTAACTGGACACACACCTTTAGATGACTAAGATTTTCTTAAATGTCTAGATGAGTCACTGGTTGCCACAAGCACCATGGACTGTTTCTGAACCATTTTAATTTTTAATGGCATCAGTTCAATGATCCAGATCATCGCGAGGGCCTCCAAATGCTAATCCCAAATATAAGGCAGAGGACAAGAAGATCCAGCTCAGAGAAAGGAAGACGCCAGACCTTCTCTATTGATGGCAGGGGAAATTTATAGCAGAATAAGGAAAATTGCCTCTCACAGTACAAAGCAGGTCATTATTTTCTCAGTGCATTTTTGGAGCAGAAACTCTTTTTGCCTGTGCAGAGAACTCACTGAATAGAGTTTCCACTAAGAAGTACAAAACTCTGCTTCTTACTGATTTCTAGTCATTAACTTTCTTGATGTTTTAGTTAATCAACTAATATTATGAAATAATATTTGATGCCAAATCATATTCAACTTTCATGATTTTACTTGATTGTGATCAGTGAGATATAAATAATAACAACACTCTTTATGAATTCACAGACAAACGGAAATTATCGCAACTTTACAGTTCTAGAAAACAACCGTTGCAGCTCTAGAAAGCATCAGTATCAGGAATTACCAGTATCAGAAATTCACAGAATCACAGAATGTTCTGAGTTGGAAGGGACCCACAAAGATCACCGAGTCCAACTCTTAAATGGCACCACTGCCTCCCTGGCGGGAATCGAACCCCTGGTCTCCTGCATGAGAGACAGGGACACTCACCACTGTACTAAAGTGAATTTAATTGGGAACATAGATCGTGGCATAGATCTTTAGCAGGGAAATGCACTAAAATGATGCTGAAGAATGGAAGAATGGAAAGAAGTCTGAGTCATTGAAGAAACTGTCCCAGTGAATACACAGCCTTATACAGTTACAGCCGTAACAGCTATAACAGGTAGAATGAAATTCGGCAGGGTTGCTTCTCTGTAATTTCAGAAATAAAAGTAAACATGATTTGAAATATTTAATTATATACTAAAGAAATAACATCAGAAATGCTTGTGAATAGCAATGCTAGTTATGATTAGTGGTCCAAACTACTCACAGTGGATGAACAGTAACACAACAGAGACAAAAGGTGGCAACACATAAGATTTCCCACAATGTATAGCTGAACAGGAACTAGCAGCAATCCATGCATGTATTAAACAGTTGGAAGTGCAATCTCTGTCTCTGCTCTGAGAGAGTGGTTTGACTAGCAACCCAAATGTTGACACCCCGCAGGTAGAAGAGAACGGAGAGGTGGCAAGGGAAGCTAGCAACTGGTCAAGCAGTGCTACGAGGGCTTTAAAAAGCAGATGTGCAACTGCCGTGTCTTCAAGGCAGTCAAAGGCTAAATACTATTATACAAAAGACATGGTGTTACTGTCCAAATGTACCACTTAAAAATAGACATCCTCAAAGCAAAACAGTGTTGCTTACATCTATAGATTTATTTTATGAGAGAAGTAATTAATCAGCTGAAAAAGCACAGTACTCAAGACACCAAATGGTAGGCGATGCATGAGATGGGAAATAAAGAACTGATCCAAACATAAAGGAGAAATGTAGCTCAGATGTAGGTAGGTATGTCCCACACAGCAGCTTGGGGTACACAGTGCTTAGCTATCAACTTGTCCTAGGTAAAGCAGTTTTGTAACAAGTCCCAGGACTCTTCAGATGCTTAGCAAGAGTGATGGCATAAGTTACACCTAGTTCACATTTTCAAATACTGAGAGCCTAGCAGTGTGGAAATTGTATTCCACATAATTGGATGCGGAGGGTAACATAGTAACCAAAGACGAGGAAAAAGCAGAAATACTCAATGCACACTTCGCCTCTGTTTTTAATAGCAAAACAAACTGCCCGCAAGAAAACTGGATCAGCAGTGGCATGGAAGGAACCGGGGTGCAGTATAACCCCCTTGTAATCCAAGAGGAGGTAGTCAGAGACTTGCTGAATGGCTTGGACCCTCATAAGTCTATGGGACCGGATGGAATCCACCCGAGGGTCATGAAAGAACTAGCAGATGAACTCGCCAAGCCACTCTCCATAATCTACCAACAGTCCTGGCTTACCGGTGTTGTGCCACAAGACTGGAAATTGGCCAATGTGACACCCATCCACAAGAGGGGTAGGAAAGATGATCCTAACAACTATAGGCCAGTCAGCCTGANCTACCTGCGGGGAGGTTGCAGCCAGATGGGTGTAGACCTCTTCTTCCAGGCTGACGACACCAGAACGAGAGGGCACAGCCTCAAGCTACGCCAGGGGAGGTTTAATCTTAACGTTAGGAAGCGGTTTTTCACGGAGAGAGTAATTGCATATTGGAATGGGCTGCCCAGGGAGGTGGTGGAGTCGCCATCCCTGGAAGTGTTTAAGAGAAGACTGGACGAGGAGCTTAGTGACATGGTCTAGCTGGGGGGTGTAGGGCTGGGTGACCCTGGGCCCCTTCCGGCTCGGAGTGGCCTGCTAGACTGTGAGGCATCTAGGCTCTAGGATGTGCTCTTGGTCACTGTACGGGTATTAGATGGTGAGTTGGACTAGATGATCCTTGTGGGTCCCTTCCAACTCATAATTTTCTGTGATTCTGTGATTCTGTGATAATACACTGGATAGCAAGACAATTTCTTAAGGGAATTCCTCTCTCTCCAAAGAAGATCCAAACAAAGATACTCTAGTCTCAGTATCCTGACCCTTCATCAAGGATCAGAAAGCAATAAACAGGGTAGTTTCCTCAGCCTATGAGAAAGCTCAGTAAAACAAGTATGTATGTTGCCAATGGCATAAACCTCCAGCTTCTTAGTCAATTCTCCAACTTGTTTTGATCTCCATTTGATTCAAAAGTTTCACAGGTGAGAAAACCAAGGAAAGTAACTACCCCTCTTCCCAGGAGCATAGGCTCCTCCCCACACCCTTGGTTCCTTTCATACAGAAACACAAATAAGGACCTTATACTCAGTGACAAAAAAAAGCCCTGCCTCCATAAACCCCATGCTGCCTTTCATCATTAGAGCCTGGATTTATCTATTCAACTCTGTAAAAATATTTGTTAACTTTCTGGATCATCAAATTAAAGACTATATTCTTCCTACTCCGAAGTGCCAAAGGGCAAACAAGAGTGCCCTGGCAGCAGAGAGAAATCGCACCCACATCTCTTTTCCTACCAAGCAACCATACATGCAGCATTGATCATCCTACAGAGATCACAGAATCACAGAATATTATGAGTTGGAAGGGACCCACAAGGATCATCTAGTCCAACTCACCATCTAACACCCGTACAGAGACCGAGAGCACATCCCAGAGCGTAAGACCAGATGATGTTACCTTTTTTTTCTGCATTAGTGAATTTAACTTTCTCATTTTTTTTCTAAAGTTCTTCTCAATGGTTTCCTTATACTCACATATTCTGCTGTTTTTCATGCCACAATTTTCATTGGCAAATGTAGGGCAGCAAAGAATCCAGGTGCATGTAATTTATTTGCCTTGGAGAAAGGCCACTGTAGCAAGCCCTTAAACCACTAAAAAGGCATAATTTGTTTGCTTCATTTAGTAATACTAAAAATGTATTCAAATTATAATAAATGAAAAAGAACTAATTTTCACAACAATTAATTACAAAAATGCCTGCAGTGATTGAATACGCAATCTCTGCAGCATATGTTATACTTTAAAAATAGCAATCGAGTACACTTCCCCCACAACTAGCTAGAAGTCTATTTACTTAACTGGTAAGTTACCTAATTTTAGCACTTACTTCCAGAAGATATGAATTTTTTACAATACTGTGCATGCTACTAAAAGAAATGGTGTCTGCAGTTTGGAAAAGACAGTACCTTTTTCATATCCCTCAGCAATCCCTGAGGCACATTCCAAAAATAATGAGGGAAAAAATTGGTTCTGAAAAATAACTTTTCACTTTATTATGACCTCATACTAAGTAAATTCATTATTTAAAATTATGGTAGGCTGGGTTTAGACAGTAATTAGTTCTATATAAAACCCAACAGCTTTACAGAACATAAAGTTAAGACTTTATCACTTGAGACTAAAAACATAATTGAAGCTACAAAATAAATATCTTTGAGGAGAAAACACATACCTTCTTTGCCTCTGTTTTTAACAGTAAGACAGATTGCCTGCAGGACAACTGGACTAGCAGGCTGATGGAAGGAGTCGGGGTGCAATATAACCCCCCTGTAATCCAGGAGGAGGTAGTCAGAGACTTGCTGAGTGGCTTGGATCCTCCTAAGTCCATGGGACCAGATGGGATCCACCTGAGGGTGATGAAAGAACTAGCCGATGAACTCACCAAACCACTCTCCATAATTTACCAACAGACCTAGCTTACTGCTGATGTACCACAAGACTGGAAATTGGCTAATATGACACCCATCCACAAGAAGGGCAGGAAAGATGATCCGAGTAATTACAAACCTGTTAACATGACCTCAGTCCCGGAACAGATAGCCCTGTGAGCTATTACGCAGCAACTACAAAACGACCATGACATTAGAACTAGTCAGCATGGATTTCGGAGAGGTAG
>WEKX01001795.1:35379-64023 GCA_013390025.1 Pitta sordida | reverse complement strand
ACCTCTACGTGCTCTCCTGTCTGTTCTGAAGACTGCCTGCCCATGTAGCACTCCAATCGTGCGCGTCATCCTACCATGTTTCCCTGATGGTAACTATATCATATCGCTCCCGGTACACCATGACCTCCAGTTCTTCCTGTTTATTACCCAGGCTGCTTGCATTGGTATACATGCACTTCAACTGTGTTGCTGAATAGGTTTTTGGCTCATTTTTACCAGTTTCAGTGTCCTCTCAAGTGACTGCTGGATCCCCTTCCCCCTTCAAACCTAGTTTAAAGCCCTGTCAATGAGTCTTGCCACCCCTCAGGCCAAAACCCTTTTGTCCCTATTTGATAGATTCTGCCCTCCAGGGTCTGTCAACCCTGGTTTGGTGAAGGGCACCCCGTGATCACAGAACCCAATATTTTTCTGGTGGCACTAGCCCACACAATTCGATGTATTGGTTTTTTGGCTAATGATCAATATAGATTTTTAAAAGTGCTCCCAACCTCATGGTGAAAAAGGCTAGAGAAGCATGCGGACAATGCCTGCATGATCTATGGGACAGCAGAAGTAAAACACCAATATCAGAATAAACATACCATATTGTTAGAGATAAGAAAAATAAGCCTTAAATCCTGTGTTTCGTCACTCGGCTGAGTAGAGATCATACATACTCTGAATATACCGCTTTGGACAAGAAACACTGATTTGAAGTAGTGGTTCATCTAAACCATCATGCTAGCTTTGAACAATCTCTGCAAGCTGGCATGTACATAGTCTTAGTAAAAAGCTGGAAGACTGAAGTCCTATGATGTACACTTGATACCTATCATGATTAATACAGAAAACTTTAAACATTTCACTAAAAAAATAAATTTAGAAGGATGTTTCACAATTTGGAATATTCTGATTTCCAATGTTCTCTAACAACAACTTCTCAGCAGGCTGCAGTAAACTTGGCCCTCTGTACTTTAGAGGTGCTTTAAGTGGTACTGTTAGTGCACAACTCCGTGATCCTTAGTCTTATATTTACACTATTCTCTGAGACAAGTCTTCAATACCAAAACCAAAAAAAAGGGAAACCATTTTCAGATTAATGTGAGAGGAACACACATTTAACACTGACTTTGTGATTTTTTGACTGAAATTGTAAGTGTGATCTGGGTTCTGCCACAAGGAGAAAAAATGTATTAAAAAAAAGAGGCAGCTGAGATTTCACCAAAATGAGCATTCTGACTCCAGAGCTCAGCTCTGATGACAATGGATAGGCTCCACAGCAGTATCAGCAAGATGGATCATTTAGACAAGAAGCACAATCCTTATTTACACTGCCCATTAGCTAGCTATATATATATATACACAGACATGCAGAGAAACATATGGAAACTTTCTTTTGGCAAAGGATGTAATATACAATGAACTTGGGGAACGATGGGGTTTCATATGAAGTTGCACAAAAAGTCCTTAAAAAGCATTTAGCAATGAATGTCAGAACATCTTCTATTACAGATTACTTTTGATGATTAATGGTTTTTACTTCCTCTAAAATCTATTTTAAAAAATTTCACCTAACAGAAGCTACTTTTAAATCACAACACACAATTCTATCTTTTTGCATGCAGGACATTTCAGAGGTCAGCATGAAGGAGGACTCGTCAGCTTCACTAGCAGGAAAATACCTCCTTGCAGTCAACCCAAAGAAACACCAGAACTGCCCACACATCAAGGCAGCCTGCACCCCAGTCCCAGGAGAGCCCCCCCCCAGGCTGCAGCACACAAGATGCTCTGCTCATGATTCTGACTGGCCGTGCACCCCAAGGATATGCTGGTGCTGTGTCCCAGCCCTGGGCTACGCTGGCCCAGCCACGCTGCCCTCAGGTCACACTACCAGCACACAGCTGCCTCATACCAACTCATTCCCTTACCATCACTGAGACAACATCTGCTGCTGCCAGCAATCAAATACCTTTATATTAATCCATAATAGATGCTTTTTTAAAACATAACTTTCAAAACATGAAACTTCTCGGTCACTAATTCAACCCTCTGAATATTTTATATCTCTAGACACTTCCACTTTTGTGTACTTATTTTAAGAGCACTCCATCACACCACTGACGTTACTTGTATACATCCTGGCAGATGAACTCGCTAAGCCACTCTCCATAATTTACCAACAGTCCTGGCTTACCAGTGATGTACTGGAAGACTGAAATTGGCTAATGTGACACCCATCTACAAGAAGGGCAGGAAAGATGATCTGAGTAATTACAGATCTGTTAGCCTGACCTTGGACTCAGGTAGTCCTGGAACAGATAATCCTGAGAATTATTACACAGCAGCTGCAAAATGATCATGACATTGGAACTAGTCAGCATGGATTTAGGAGAGGTAGGTCCTGCCTGACCAACCTGATCTCCTTTTAGGATCTGGTGACTCACCTGGTTGACGACAAAAAGGCCGTGGATGTTGTGTACTAGGATCTTAATAAAGCCTTCAACATGGTTTCCTATGGTAAGATTCAGGAGAAACTCTCAGAGTGCAGATTGGATAGGAGCATTCTGTGCTGGGTTAGGAATTGGTTGGATGGACGGGCCCAGAGGGTGATGGTAAATGGTGCCACATCCAGCTAGCAGCCAGTNTCTCTCAGGCTGCCAGCACCAGAACAAGAGGACATGGCCCTAAGCTCCACCAGGGGAGGTTTAGACTGGATGTTAGGAAGAGTTTTTTCACAGGGAGAGTGATCCCTCAGTGGAATCGTGTTTTGGATCTGTCTGAGTCCATTGCAGTCCTCGCAATGCTGTGCTTTGGAAACGTGCTGACAACACACAAGTGTTTTGACTACAGCTGGTCACACTGCCCCTTCCCCCTAACTGATGATGAGATTCTGGGAGGGCACACGAGCAGGCCAGCTGACCCAGACTGAACAAAGGGATATTCCATACCATATGACGTCAGTTCAGATCTAAAAGCTGAGGAAAGGAGCAAGGACAGGGGGCATTCATTGCTCTTGATGGCTGCTTCCTAACATGCATAGGAGCCCTACTTCCCTGGATGTGGATACTTCTGCGGATGGGGAAGTAGAGATTAGTTTCTTTTGCTTTGCTTCTGCGCGGGCTTTTGCTTTGCTTTATTTTTGCTCATATTAAACTGCCTTATTCCAAACCACCCTTTGTATATCATCTTATTATCGGGACTGAGTGACCATTCAGGCCCCTGGTATCCAGCCAGGGTAAAACCCATTACAAATGGTCTGCCCAGGGAGCTGCTGGAGTCGCCAGCTCTGGAGGTGTTTAAGAAATTACTTGGTGAGGAACTCATTGACATGGTCTAGATAATGGGATGGTGGAAGAGGGAATTAAGTTATATAATTAAAAAAAAAAAAAGATGGTGACATGACCCTGAGATTGGCTCAGATAGAGCATGGTGTCCACACCTCTGGGGTTGTGGATTCGATCCCTGTATGGGCGTTTGCTTGAGAGTTGGACTCGATGATCCTTGTGGGTCCTTTCCAGTTCATAATATTCTGTGATTCTGTGATCCTGTCATTGCATCTGGATTTCATTGTGTGTGTAAACATAAATATAAATATCTAGAGTTTCATGTTTCTACACTACCCAAACTGTACTGGAAAGATGTGAAGTCACTTTTACTAATAGTGAAACTTAAAACCCAAAAATGTGTCTGATTCTACACACATAAGAGCTATGCCTACTTACATGAGACTATTTCTGGCAAACAGAACCTTTTATTATTTATAAAACAGTAGCAACTCCTCTTTTCTCTTAAAAAACAAAAGTTTTCCCTCCTGTGAAAATCTCACGTTGACATAACTACCATCATATTTTTTTAATTCACATCTTCTGTTTTCAAACCCTAAATATCTACATTATTGATTCTATCCAGAATTATTTATGTGGGATCATGGGTCAAAAAGCAGGCTGGAAGACTTCATTTGGATTTTATTTTACAAGTATTATACAATTGATAATTTTATAAAAATTAGATAGTCAATATCATAGATATAATCAAACTACCAACTTCACCTTCTGCATTACCTTCCTAGCCTGTAAACCAAATTCCTGAGGAGCACAGCATCATCCACCCACTTCCGCTCCCTATCCACGTGTAACTTCAGATTTATTACAGTTTAATGGACTAGAGGTGTTTCTTGTCTTACCACCCGCATAAACTATCTCCAAAATCCTGATGCACTATTTTCTTGGTAATCAAGGAACTACATCGTAAAAAGAACACCCTGTTGAATTCACCTGCTAGTTTTTCTTCCACGTCGTCAATTCAGTTGCTTGCACATGCCATCCCAGCTTCAATCATCTAACTTCAGGCTCCATGAGTAAGAACAGATATAATGACCATGTCCCCAGTGCCTGCTTTTTAAAAGACTTCTTAGAAGTCTAATTTTAAAAGCAGAATGGGAAGAGTTGAAAAAAATGAGAGAAGCAGCGGCAAGGAGTGGGAAAATAATTTGTATTCTTTTCCTGTAAAATGAGTTCTATGAGACCTGCAGTGCTTCCAAAAATAGAAGCAATGCTAGTGGAAATAAACATTACACCACTTATATTCTGCTTTTCTTGAGCACCTTCTCTCTGAAGGTATCAAAATATTTTCAATAATAATACCAGCTAAGTGTTCACTTATTTTTCACTTTTCTCAACTTTGCACAGAAAAATTTAGTATATTCAGCATACGCACGATCAATTATTAAGAGCATTTTTAAAGAAAAAGTGCACTGAACTTAAATGTGGCTGGTCTGGGAAAAGCAACATTACTCGTTATCCAGGTAAACTTACATATTAAAGAGTTAAACAACAGCTTCTTGCTATGGAGATTGTTACAAATAGAAAACTTAAAAAAGAAAGGCTTACATACTTTATTTATTTATGTTTTTAATATAAAAGGCCAGTTTTATCATCTCACTAGGGCAGTCTCTCCCCAGGGAAAATCAGCATGTTGCAGCACCCAAGTGGAAGAGAAAACAGTAGTGCAAATAAATGTCTAAAAAAGAACTTGTTGTGAATGACTATTATTTTTTCAGGTGTTAAGTGGTCCTAGATCACACATTCAAAGCTGACGACACTTTATCAAATGAGATAAATCAGGAAACTTTGCCACTATTTTTTAATTGTTTTTTTCAAAACATAACAGCCTTTCATAATACTTTCTAAAATGTTGGGAGTGGCAATTTTTTTTCCAGAAAATGCCTACAGTATGGAACAGCAGTCACATAACTGGCACATAGTTGAGCAGTTCTCAACATGATTTCCTCACAGACAGAGACAGCAGATGCTTTTTTCTAGTTCTTTCCCGTACTTTACACTACTACCGTCTTCTTCCTCCATTTATTATCCCTTTGATTTTCAGTTGCGCTATTTCTTCCCTCTTGCTTATTCTGCCATGCTTTTCCACTTACTATTTACTGTTTCCACTTATTTTTTTAAAACCTTGATTTTCTAAAGATTCTTGGCCTATTCTTGGTAGGGCTGTAGGATGCACCTACTCTTAGAAAACCATTGCAAATTCTGAGAGAAAATGCATAAAATTACATACACCAATCTTATGCAAATATACACAAATAACCCACAGCTCTACCTTACCACATCCTCCCTAAGCCTACTGACAAGCCTAACTTGTCTGTCTCCCTCTTGTGTATTCCACTAATGAATTTCAATAATTTCCCTCTCTTCTAAGGCCATTAGTCTTTTGAGTCACTGTGTCTCAATCTCATTTTCTTTGCACTTTCTTTTATCACCGGACAGATATCTTCTTTGAATTCTGTCAGGTCTCCCATGACAGAGTAGGAAAAGAGTCAGGACTAGGAAAGCAAAAAGCACTAAGATGGAAGGTCAAGTGAGAGTCCCAATGGTTCCTTCCAGTTTATTACAGTAACTTTGTTTAGCTATTTAGAATCAAAAAGACAGTTAACTAAATAATGACAATCTAGAAACTTCCATCAACACCCAAAAGCCAAGCAAGTCTGATATCATGAGAAGAAATGGCCTGCCAAAGAAAAGTTGATACTTAGGTCCAGAGAAAGAATAGCTGTACTAGCAGTTCCAAGGAAGCCCTGGACAGAGCAAATACATGCAAGAGCAAACAAAAGATTCCAGCAGTGTGTGGAAGAAAAGAAAGCCAGCTTCAAAGCTGCCATGTTACTAAATGGGAAATTTAAAATACTTATGAAGATAAAATCTCCAATATTTCCCTTTCATTCTCTGTCATTTCTCTGTCCTTGAACGNACAAGCCCTATGGGGAGCAGCTACAGGAGCTGGGATTGTTCAGCGTGGAGAAGAGGAGGCTCAGAGGTGACCTCATTGCTGTTTACAACTACCTGAGGGGAGGTTGCCGCCGGGTGGGTGTGGATCTCTTCTCTCAGGCTGATGACACCAGAATGAGAGGGCATGGCCTTAAGCTACACCAGGGGAGGTTTAGACTGAATGTTAGGAAGAGGTTTTTCACAGAGAGAGTGATCTCTCATTGGAATGGTCTGCCCAGGGAGGTGGTGGAGTCGCCATCCCTGGAGGTATTCAAGAGAAGACCTGATGAGGTGCTCAGTGACATGGTCTAGCTGGTGGCAGGCTTGGATGGATGGGGCGTAGGGCCCGTGTTCCCACGCTTTTGGGCCTGACCCCTGAGTGGGCATTCGCTTGGGAGTTGGACTAGATGATCCTGTGGGTACCTTCCAACTCAGAACAACCTGTGAACCTGTGAAATATATATCTGGGTAATATATACTACATAATGTATGCTAATATATACTGTATATTGTGCATCACAATATAAAATTCACTCCAGTGCACTAAAAGGCAGCAGGGAACAAAAGCATCAATAACTCCTTGGGAGAGACTTACAAAAAATACCATAAGGTTAACTGCTCACTGGCATTGCTGAGTAAGTTAGCTTTAAATAACCTATCATTCACACTGAGTTCCTGTTTACTAGAAAATTGACAGTACAGGACTGCTGAGGCTGACAAGCAGCATTTATTAACACCAACACTCAGTTTTCTATATTGCACATTACAATGCAACTGCTTAATAGGCTGGCATTTTCTTTGTAAAATAGCTCTTTTGATTGAACTCCGCTCTGTGCTGCAGTAGGCAGTTCTCTGATACACAACAAAAACCAAAGGAGTGTTACACACCACTAAAATGCTATGCTCCTGTTACATGTCCCCAAGGGCATAAACTTCGTGTCCATCCTTCCAGCTCACTGCTGAAACTGGTAGAACTGAAGGCCAACTTCGGCACATCTGTAACCTCCTCCATCCAGGACCCACCACCTTGCAAGTCAAACCACCTCCTTCCAGGACAAGAAAGAAATTCTTTCAGTTTGAGTAGGCTAAAAAAGTCTTTCCTTGAAATCATGAGAAAGGGCATCATTCTAGGCTTATCCCACTAAACTCTTATTTCTTATTAAGAAACAGTTAACAAGCAAGAAACAATTTATGCTTTATAAGAGACACATGCTGTGTTTTGAAGATCTAATGGATGATTTCAAGAACATAGAGCAGATTGGGTCAACGATTCTTACCAACAGCACATTGTGTTACTTAGCACCACTTCCCTCATTTGCAAGTATGATCTTGACTCAATCCCAACTTCAGCACCACCTGTTTTTCTCAAAATGGTTTTTAAATCATTAATTATGCTTAATTATATTAATGCAATAAATAGCCCATCTAATGTAGTGTATGAAAATTTTTTTTACATTCACATTCTTAATTTTAGATTATCAGTTTGGGATATTAACTTTATGTTTTTTCTACATAGATATCTTTCTAAATACAAATGGTATCAATAGGAAATAAATCCTCAAAGGGTGCTACATACTCCTCAGTGAAGCGCAATTAAATCTATTCAACTAGACAGACATTTTTCAGTAAGAATATGCCATAAGATACTGATTCTGAAATTACACCATAATACAAAGAAACCAATTTCCATATTAATTTGTATTAATGCAATGACTTAAGATCAAGAATTCTCCTTATACTATCATTGCCTACTGTGAAGCCATGGTCTGAATTCCAGAAACATCTCACACTTGAAAGGCAAAGACCACAGAAAACTCAGTATTGTGAAGAATACCTTTCACTCCTGAAGAACAGCTGTTTCTTGTCATTGTCTATGGATTGACACTATTTATACTAAACTTTTAGCTAAGGGAACCTTCTAGAAATTGTTCTTTGCTAAAAGTTGTGTTTTATTCAGAAGCAATTCAAAGAACTTCAGAGTTCTGCAAGGTGCTTTTTTACATACTCACACAACTCAAAGAATTGCAAAGAAAAATAAAAATAATTTTTAAAAACGGAATGTACAAAAGTTTGGTGAATAGCCAGTTCTTTGGTTACTACACTGGTCATAAATACCTGTAGTCTCTATGAAACCTTCTAGAAGACAACCAAGCTTATAAAAAGTAAACACTTAATCAAAAACTCAATATTCCCCCACTACTGTAGATCATGTGCTTGATCGTCAGATATCAGAGGTGAGTGGATACTAAGTCCTGCTACAAAAATCCTTGTCCAATGGTCATTTTATTTGCATATCCTGTATAATACAAGAACAATCCTCTGTATAAATTATGTCTGTTCGTGACTCATCAAGCTTCTTATCTCAGATAAGGTTTTCTGCACCACTGGATAGAATAGCTCCTACAGGGGGTGAAGTCAGCCAAAAGAGCAGCAATTAGACCAGAAACAAACGGAGTAATTAAACCCACTAATTTATGAAAGAGGGCAGCAACACCTATATGCTACAAATTATGTAAGTTGCATTTGTCCATTTATTTAGGAAGGAAGGCACTTACAGAGCCTTACCTAACTCTATGATGACAGTGACTCTTTGAAATGGTATCTGGCCAAATTTCTCTGATTCTATTTAAGAAGCTGTAAAATCATTAACACGTCAAAAATGCATGATTTCATTTTCCCATGGCAAACTATGTTACATAAACATTCACCTGCTTTCTCTCCAAATTGCACTATATTTTTAAAGCTATTATGAATTCACATTTTATCCTACTTCTGTTTTGATGGCTTGTAACAGATGGCAGAATTATTTAGTTTGTTTTCAGTTTATCATGTACCTCCTTTATATATATTTAACTCAGAAAGGAAGCAAGTGAAGAAGAGGAGGAAGACCAACACATTGCATTGCCTTGTCTACTTCTCTAGGGCCAGAATAGACACTGCTTTGCTCCTCAGAGCTCCTCAGCTCCCTGTCAGAAAGGGAGGGCACTCAAGAAACCTGTATTTGAAAAGCTTCCAGGGAGACTTTCAAGGCAAGCCACTGCCAGACTGTAAGAAAGAACATTGTTCTGGAGACCAGAGGAAACTGCATCGAGTTTGCATGGTTCATGAAAAATCTGAAACGAGACAAGTTGCTCCTTTTCAAGAGGCTCAAATGATAAGATTCACCTAGCAGACCAGAGTTTCCACGAATTAAACATTTATCTTGTTTTAGATTATCTGAAAGTGCTCCAGTAGAATATAAATTTAGCTAATTGCAAGATTTCTGTTTAGTTTTTTCAGCTTGAAAAAAGAAGTTGGGTACATCCACTCAAAAGCTCAACTCTGAGTCAATTGGTGGAGGTTCCCTACTTCTAATGATATTTTCATTTCACTTCTCCTCTTGAGATGGAGAGATAAAGACACAAGTGAAGGAGCTACAGAAATACAGAAGCTATCAATCTTAATATCCAGAAGTTTCTTAAAGCTCTGTGGTTTGGGGGAGAAACAGTGATTAAGTTATTCGGAAATAATTTTGGTTTTTAAAAACAAGGAACTAGGCACCTGCAGTCTCTCAGCAGTTAATGGTGAAAAAAGATACATAGGATTACCATTCAACTTACTATAGATGCTTTTCTCAGTATAAAAAAAAGTGCTTTTCAACTAGAAAATGTAGATGAGAAGAATCTCACTTCAAATGACCTGCAGATTTAAGGCGTTTTGGATGCTGACTTTTTCTTCCATTGTCTGTGATATTATACTAGATGCAGAAACAGAGATCTATCTATACATGTGGTTTCAGAAATGGTAAGTGTTTTATTCACTGTAAATTCAAAAAGATGAAAGCTCCTAAGGGCAGATAAGGTCCCCCTAAAATATTCTTGGTTCATGTAATACAATCTACAACAGTAATAATGAAAGCAAAAATTGTTTGCATTATTAAAGCATGTGTCTTGACAAGAAAGTAACATTTTGAAGCCAAAACTTACCTTCTGCCAGCCAGGAGCTCTGGTACAAGGACTGGAATGACAGCAATAGAACTTACCATAATGCAGACCCTAAGAAAATGCTATTAGAGTAGCTGGTTCTGAGTACAAGTACCATTAATGACTTCAGACTGGTACGCAGCCCAACAGAGAGATGATCACTTCCCATGTCAACATTATTGCCTGCTGTCAACACCACTGCTAATGGTGGTGTCTGTCACTTTTGCCACTGATGACTGTTACACCCAGTCAATAGAAAAACAGTTCACAAACTTCTAGCTGAATGTGAAGATGGTTGAGTAAAATGATCCTACATTATGTGAATTTGAAGTATTTAATAGGGCTGTAAGAAATATTAATGGAAGTTCCCAAGAAACAAAGCATTCTGTGTACAATACTGAACCATTGTAATTATGAAGATGTAAAGTATATACACGGAACATTTTAAATATTGTTATCCTGATGATGTAAAAACTCAAACTGAATCAAAATAAAAATCCATTAAATTATTCTGACAATACCAGGATGCATTCCTCATTTAAGAAGACAGAGACTTTGGAAATCTAACACATACAGACATGCCCTGGTTTGGATGTAATTTTTCTGCTGAATTTAATTTTTCTAGAATCATAGCATCCCTGAGCTTCAGAAGGACTAAATTCCACTTTAACATAGTGGTGAGTTTCCCCATCTCTCATGCAGGACACCAGGAGTTTGATTCCCGCCAGGGAGGCAGTGGTGCTGTTCAAGAGCTGGACTCGATGATCCTTGTGGGTCCCTTCCAACTCAGAATATTCTGTGATTCTGTGACTGCTTAAGGTCCCTCATCCAACCTCATCCTGCTCAAGCACTGTCTGCTACAGCAGGTTGCCTGGGACAATGTCCAATCACATTCTTGATTACCTGAAATGGTGGAAACTGCATGAACTTCACACGGCATGAAGTTCATAGGCATTTAGTCGGACTTGCTGTATTTATCTGAGGGGCTTTTTCATTCTTTGGTAGCTGAGACAGCCAGCTGTCCTCAAAAAAATGAAGCAATGTACACCATGTGGTTACCAACAAGGGAGAGAAACGCTCCCCAGCACTGCACATCCCACACTACACAGGAAGGGTTGCAAGTTCTCACTTCACATAGACAGGATGATGGGAAAGCAGTCTAGGAAATAGATATCTTTTACTGGCTTTCCATTTTTGCAATTTTTGCCATTGTTACCATTATTGGTGCATTGAAAATAGATTTTACGTTCAGCATTTTTTCAAGTTCATAGGTTCACAGATCCACAGGTTATTCTGAGTTGGAAGGGACCCTCAGGATCATCTAGTCCAACTCCCAGGCGAACGCCCACCCAGGGGTCAGGCCCACAAGCGTAGAACCATGGGCACCACACTCCATCCATCCAAGCCTCCCACCAACTAGACCATGTCACTGAGCTCATCATTGAGTCTTCTCTTGAACACCTCCAGGGATGGCAACTCCACCACCTCTCTGTGAAAAATCTCTTCCTAACATTCGGTCTAAACCTCCCCTGGCGTAGCTTAAGGCCATGTCCTCTCATTCTGGTGTCATCAGCCTGAGAGAAGAGATTCACACCCACCCGGCGGCAACCTCCCCTCAGGTAGTTGTAAACAGCAATCAGGTCACCTCTGAGCCTCCTCTTCTCCAGGCTGAAGAACCCTAGTTCCAGTAGCCACTCCCCATAGGACTTGTCCTCCAGTCCTTTCACCATCCTTGTTGCCCTTCTCTGGACCCTCTCAAGNCCAGCTGGATGTGGCACTATTCACCAACACCCTCTGAGCTCATCCATGCAACCAGTTCCTAACCCAGCATAAAATGCTTCTGTCCAGTCCATTCTCTATGAGATTCTCCTGAAGCTTATTATAGGAAACCATGTCAAAGGCTTTGCTAAGGTCCAAGTACACAACATCCACGACCTTTTTATCATCTACCAGGCGAGTCACCAGATCATAAAAGGATATTAGCTTGGTCTGGCAAAACCTGCCTCTCCGAAATCCATGCTGTCTAGTTCTAATTCTTTCCAGACTAAACAGACTCAGCTCCCTAAGCTGCTCCCTTTGTTGCCCTTATCTGAACTTGTTCCAGCACGTCAACATCTTTCTTAAATCGAGCGATCAAGAACTGGACACAATATTCAAGATGCGGACTAACCAGTGCCGAGTACAGGGGAAGGATAACTTCCTCTGCCCTGCTGGCCACACCATTCTTGATGCAGGCCAGGATGCCATTGGCTCTCTTGGCTGCCTGGGCACACTGCTGGCTCATGTTGAGTTTGCTGTCCTCTAATATCCCCAAATCCCTTTCCACCTGCTGACTCTCTAACCACTCCATCCCCAGCCTATAGCTCTGCATTCACTCTCCAAAAGGAGCCAAGCTATATATTCCTGCCTTTCAGCCACTCTGACCAACTTAATTATAATCCTTTACTAAAACGGATGCAGGAATGATGCAGGTTTAATTCTCCAGTTATGTTTTATGGCATGTTTGGTTGCTGAAGGGAATACTCCAATTCAGCAAAGCAAGCTGAACTAAATGTAGCTAAAGCTTTTTCTCTTGTACAATGATTTAAGATATTTCTAAACAACAACATAGAAATGCAGAAGGACATAATACATAGACATATTGAAATCAAAATTACTGACATTTGGAAGCCTTATATAGCAGATATCTCCTTCGTCTGACTTCTTTTCCAGATCTGCTCTCTTGCTTCAGCATTAGTGTTATACTTGTACTGTACATGTAGAACACATGAATAGGAAATACTTTGAAGGCACTAAATTCTATTTAATAACTAATAAAATTTCTTAAATTATCACTTCATTACAGAGCATTTCCCCTTCCTATATGAAGTTAGAGGTTTATTAATNTTATATTTATATTTATATATATTTATTTATATCTTTAGTTTCACTGACTTACTTTACTGATAAATTTTCAATTCTGCTTTATTTTATCATGTGATTCAACATGACAGCCTATTACAGACCTCATATTTCCTGTTCGATTTTTCTGAAGTTCAGACCAATAAATGTACTTATAGTAACTATTTACACTGCCACTTTGGAATTAAATTTAACATCTTCCATGCACTAATGCACACCTATCTATGGCAGATATACTTTGCCTATGTAAAATATTAAATTTCTATTGCTGCCTTGAGAAAATACAGAATTTTAGGAAATTAATTTCTCATTCACTTACTGTTTATTCTAGATGCTCATAAAAGGCATAAGAAGTTACCAAACTAATGGAGTAAAAATAGACATAATTGTTTAAATTATTGGTTGTGCTTCCAATGTTTTATATTCGTGATAGATGATAAATCACTTATATTTTGGGACTGCATCCAATTAACATAGCTATAAGTCAATTAGAATTACTAATTAGCAGCATTCTTAAATGCTATTAACATGGAGCCATTTGTATTTTATAGTTACATGTGCATCTAACACTGAAATGCAAAATTTTAAAGTGTGCTTACTTACCCAGAACATTGTTAATCAATGAGTGTTTCTCTGATAGTGGTCACAAGCTGATAAAATACTGTCTAATGTATTAAATGCAATAAAAATGCTAATCTGCAGGGTTTGGTTTTTTTCTTAAACACTGACTGTTTTCTTTACCACAGGGTGGTAGTAAAGGGGTTTTAGACATTTGAAATGTTCTATCCATCACACACTGTAAACACTTAAAGCAAGTAATAGTTATCTTGCAATCCAAAAAGCTAATTGCAGTTTATGAAGATATTTTCATACATTTCTTGGCTCTTTATTCCACAGGGGACTGGCATAATTTTTTGGTAGCCTGTAACAATACTTGGATGAAGCAGTGTATGTCTCCAACATAGATGTTTAACAGGCTGTCATTTTTGTCAGAACCAAAGAAATTGTCAGTCAGATTAGTATCTGTAGATTTTGATGTAAAAAAGCTTGTAAAATAGGCCCTCAGAACACTCAGTTTGCTCAGTATTCTTTCCTACTTTTCTTAATTGGGTGAGTAGCTGGAATATAGATAATGCAGTATAAGGATAAAATTACATGCTGTGCAAATTCTGCTACAAAAATTTATGTTAAAACAGTTCAGAATGAAGCATATTTCAACTATATTTTCAAAAAAATACATTGCAGTGACATTGTAAGTCTCCCTTTAACTGTTCCTAGCCTGGGAATAATGGCCAAATTTGAAAATAACTTATTATATCCTATGGGTTGAAATGCACAGTCAGCATTAACTCTGACTGCTGATGACAACAGGTGACAATCATCTAACTCATTTTTTGTATTTCTAGTCTAAAAAAAATTAACTGGATTTTTTATCTTTAAAAAGCATAACTCCTGACTTCTATCAAAACATGGCAAACTCACTGAAATATCTCTCTGAAATTGCAAAGTTCAAGTTAAAAAAAACTTCAAAATATCAAATTACATCAAGATATAGCAGAAAGACAATGACAAAGGCAACCTATAAAAATCCCCTAGAGACAAAGAAGTAGAGCAAATACTGAAGTATTCTCTCCCATTCTACTACCTAGACAGATCCCCTGGCTTTCTCAGATAATAGAAAGAAAATACTGTGGTCCTAGGAAACATTATCAGATTCAGACAGTATCAAACACACAGAACACCTTCTAATCTGCTTTACTGCCCTGGAAATTCAGAAAGAGATGTCATCATTCCTCTGCTGGAAAAGTAGTAAAGTCATATTCCAGAGAATTTTTCTGTATTCAAGTCACTCCATCAACCCAAGCTGCCTCTGCTCATTCACTGAAGGCAACATCTCTCCTCCTACAGGAAGGATTCATGAAGGAATCCTCTCCAATAGCCTTTCTGACCGACATACATGTATTGGGAGTACACAGCCTTCCTCTGAGCTCAAGATCTGTTACCATATGATTTTTCCAACATGATCTTCTTAAGGGGAGTGGATACACTGTGGACATATATTCCTGGCTATGGTAAGTCCTGTCAGATGTATCGGCCCAGACACTTTAACTTCATCAAGGACTACAGGTACAAAAATGTAAAACAAAAAAGTAGTTTACAGCATCACAGCAAAACTTAGTATCATGTTTTCTGCCTGACTTCTGAAACAGTCTGGATTGTGAGCATTCCTGTTTCCTTTGAAAAAAAAAAAAAATTCCTGACTATCAGGTGATATTCACAAACAAATTTGCTTTGCTGAAAATCCCAAATCCTGTCAAAATAAAGGTTAGGGGAGATGTAAGAGTAGAATTACACAGCATATGAAATTTTTTTCAGCTTATCTGTTGCATATAATACACACACATGAATTAAGCAACCTGTTTCTACCAAAAATAATATCCCACACCCCCTCCCAAATTGCTATCACTATTTCTATGTTTAAATCTAAGAAAAATGATCATTAGTGCCATGTAAGCACACAGAAAGAAAATTACAGAAGAACAACACAGCATATCCCAACGCAGCTTCAATCCCAGATAACTCCAAACAAACCTGCTTCTCTGTTTAGGTCCTTCCAGTATGACTGAAGGCTCTCCCTCATCCATCAACCCTAAAACCTTTTCAGTAACAGATCGGATCAGCAGCAAGTATACCTCTAGACTCAAGGTACATTTTCTTTCAAAGTGCTTTCCAGTTCAGAATTCAAATGACTTCTGCCCGAACATATATGCAAAGTGAAAATATGATTGCTACTGAAAAGATTTAGAAGTCAGCGACAAATCACAACTCAAATACTGCAAAACTCCATTTGAATACTCCTACATTCAAAAAGAAGAAGAAAAAAAAGCCAACCACAAAAACCCTTTTCACAACTTTCTGGCGTTAACTATTTCTTTTGGTAAAATGTTGTATTTTAAGATGTTTTCCTTCCTTGCGAACAAGTGTTGGCAGACTGATCCAACCCTGTCACTTCACTGAAGCTTATCTTTTCATTTCCTTGGTCTTCTAAATCAGCAAATTCTTACACTTTAAATACTAACTGAAATGCAGTTTTGGGTGCTAGCATACTAAGACTTAGAAATACTCAGAATAGCATGAGTATTCCATGTGAAATATTATTTCTCATTCATGCCTCCCTAGCTACTCTAACTGATGGATGGGGACTTCCTGTGCGCTTATTCAATGTTATTGTACCCCTGATCTTAAAGATCTGCTTCATGAAGATGGGCAACTAGCACACATTTGAAAACCAAGTTATTATCACCATCACCTGCAGCAAAGTTTCAAAGTATTTAAAAGAAAAATAAACACACAGTAGCAATAGATTTCAACATATCACCAATGTTTTAAGACAGAACCGTCTGACCAATTGAAATCAGTTTTATCCCTTGGACTGGTTTTGAAATCATGTCTAGAAAAAACACTAACTCCACAAGTGTCCAAGCTGAAAAAACAAGAGAAAAATATATTGCTCATAAGCCAGTAACTCTTCTTTAAGACCAGAGCATAATGTTACTATTGTTCCTACCTGATTTTCTTTCAGCATGACAGACTTTTAATCACACAACTGGGCCCTGAAGAAGCCTGTGGCATAGCTTATTTTTGTTGCAAATAATCAAGATACAAACTGTTTTCAGAATATAGAAGATACAGAAGCACTTCCATAGTAAGCAATACGAAGCTTCACAAGTGTCATGGGGAGAGGCCTTTTGTTCTATCGTAAAACTTTTCTCCTTTTTACTGGAACAGACAATAGGTATCTCTTCTTATCTCCTTTTCCCTCCCCTGAAAGTAATGTGGCCAGGGGAGGGGCTTTCTCCTTTTCACTTGACAAACAATGGAGGATTCTGTATCTTATCTCCTGGCAAGGCATATGGCATGGGAAGGGGCTGTTTATTTTGCCACTTGTTTGCAGTTGTCATTGTTCCAGTGTGGGTTTGGGGTTTTTTTTAATATACTGTTATTGTTCAAACATATATATATATTTGTTATATTAATTTTTTTTCCCTTTCTCCCAGTAAAGTTCTTATTTCTCTCTCTATATATATCATTCAAGTATTTCTAAATTTAATTCATGCTTCCTCTTCATTGACCCAGGACAAGAATCTGCTGTAAAACACAATCAAGCTGCTTAAAAAGGAAGCTTTCTAGTGCATGAAGGATGTAAATGAGAAGTCAGGTTTTAATTTCTGAAGGCATCCTCGAAGAAACTACATTGTACGGTCTGCTGCTTTCTGCAGAAAGTTCCAGCTTTATAGCTTTATGCCAGCTGGCCTACATCACACTATAGACGCCACACACCAGATTAAGGATGCAAATCCCTGTCAGGAAATCCACAGAAGGGCCTCCTCAGAATTGCGGTCCTTCATCCTCAACACCAGATGAAGCTACTCAGAAAGCTTGTAAGCAGCTTTCTATTCTCCTATCTAAGTTCCTCACAAAAGCCTCTGCTTTTGTGCTCCCAAAACACATGGTAAGTGCCACGTACACAGGAGCAATCTCTTTCCTAGTCCTGCTGGCCACACCATTTTTGATGGCCAAGATGTCATTGGCCTACTCAGACACCTGGGCACACTGCCAGCTCACGTCCAGCTGGCTGTTGGAGCATCCAGCAGGGTCTTTTCCACTGAGCAGCTTTCCAGACACTCTTTCCCTCATCCAATAAACATGTCTCTTCATCATAGAAGGACCTGCCTCTCTTAAATCCATGTAGTCTGTGCCTGAGCCCTGTCTGTCCTGCATGTGCTGTGTGATGGCACTCAGGATGATCTGCTCCATGAGATTTTCTGGCACTTAAGTCAGGCTGACAGGCCTCTAGTTCCCCGAATCCTCCTTCCAATCCTTCTTGTGGATAGATGTCACACTTGCCATCTTTCAGTTAGCTAGGGACTTCCCACTTATCCAAGACTGCTGGTAAGTGATGGAAAGTGGCCTAGTGAACAATTTGCCATCTCCCTCAGTATTCTCTTGTTGGATCCCACTAAGGCCCAGAGACTAGGTTGTGTAGCAGCTCACTAATAATTTCTCCTTGACTTGTAAGGGCATCATTCTTCTCCCCATCCCTGCCTTCCAGCTGAGGGGCCTGGGTACCCAGATAACAACTGGTCTTGCTGTTAAAAATTGAGGCATTAAGTAACTCAGATTCTACCTCATCCTTTGTCACTATGTCTTCCTCTGCATCCAATGATAGCTGGAGATTGTCCTTGGGTCTCCCCTTGTTGCTCATTTATATATGAAAACGTATTTACTTTCTTTCACAGTGCATCCAGAATAAGTTCTGCTTAGGCTTCAGCCCTGCTAATTTACTACCTGTATGACCTCATGACATCCTTGTAGTCATCTTGAGTTGGCCGTCCCTTCTTCCAGAGGTAAAAATCTCTCTTTTTTTCCCCGAGTTCCAGCTAAAACTCTATGTTCAGACAGGCAGTTCTTCCCTTCCATTTTGCCTTTCAGCACATGTAGACATCCTTCTTCTACACTTAAAGATTTCTTTCTTGAAGAATGTCCAGCCTTCCTCGACTCCTTTGCCCTTCAAGGCTGTCTCCCAGGGAGTCTGTTGACCAGGTTCCTATACATGCCATACTCTTCCCTCCAGGAGTCCAAGGGGGCAGTTCCGCTGGCCTTGCTCCTTACCTTTCCAAGAATTGAAAACTCTATTATTTCAAGATTGCTATACCCAAGAAAGCCACCATCACATCACACACAAGGCCTTCTATAATGCCATACGTGGATCAGTGCATGTCAGACACAGATCATATGACCAGTGTGGTCCCAAGTCAGTTCTGTAGGGTCCACCAAGACCAAATGTGACAGTTTCCCTCATCCATCTTACTCTGAACTCTTACATTGGAAAATGAAGATCAAAGTTAGCCTAGCACCTGTCAGTTGAACACATGCAAGCCTCTCAAGGGTATGGCTATTTATAGACAAAGGAAATGCAAACCCATAGTTCAGAGATGTTTGACTGGTCTTTCTATCTCCCAGTCCCACAGCCAAAACCTTCATATACCACTCTTGTATTGGGTTTGCTGTGGCTGAGTTTCTGGTAGTGAGTGGGCTATGGGGGAGGCTTTTCTTGAAGAAGTTGCTGGAAGCCTCCCTCATAGCTGGCAGAGCCAATGCCAGCCAGCTCCTTCCTGGACCCACTGCTGGTCAAGGCCAGGCCAATCAGGAGAGAAAGAGACACCTCTGTGATAACACATTTAAGAAGGAAAAAAAAAGTAACAGCAAGAAGAAGAAAGAAGTTGTAACAGCAAATGCAGGCACCAAGGCCAGGGCCAAAGGAGGGGAAGGAGGTGCTCCAGACGTCTCCCTGCAGCCCATGGTGACGACCATGGTGAAGCAGGCTGTCCCCATCCAGCCCATGGAAAGCTCTCAGGGCTGCAGAGACCCAGCTGTAGCCCGTGGAGAGGGAAGCCCACACAAGAGCAGGTGGATGTTGGAGGGAGGCTGCAGCCTATTGGAGCCCACACTGGAGCAGAGTCCCAGGAGAGACCTGTGGCCCATGGAGAGAAGAGTCCACACTGGAGGAGAGCTTCTCCTGGTAGAATGTGTGCTTTGGGATGAGATCCACGCTGGAGCAGCCAGTGCTCAAGGACTGCACCCTGTGGAGTGACCCACGGGCAGCAGTGTTTGGAAGAGCTGCTGCCCCTGGGATTGGACTCACGCTGGATTGGGTTGTGAAAGACTTTCTCCCGTGGCAGGAACCCCATGGAATGCAGGGAAATTGCCCCTGAGCAGCGGCAGAGAAACACCAACTGCCTGGTTTTCTCCTACTCCTGTCTCCCGCTGCCTCCTGAAGAAAAGAAGGAATATGATATCTGTTCTAAGAGACGGAGGGGTGGGAGAGAAGGTTGCATTTAAGATGATACTTCTCATTTTAAGCTCTGATCTTGTTAGAAATAAATCCTTTGCATCCCCACTTTGGAGTTTTGTTTTGCCTGTGACGGTAAAAGATTTTCTAATAGTCCTCATTCCTGCTGCAGCAAAACCCTTCAGTTTTTTTTCTTTTTCTCTCTCCCCTGTTTGTATCAGGGGGGGTGGGGAATGAAGTGAGAGAGTGGCTGTGGGTGAATATCTGGCATCCAGCCAGGGTCAAACCACCACAAGTCTCTACAAAGAGCCCAGACTCAAGAGGTTCATTAGCTACCACAAGGAATTTGCAAGTTATCCTCCATTGAGGCATGGCCAGGAGCATTCCTCTTGAAGGCCTCACCAACGCATGACCTAGTCTGTGCTCCAGAGAAAAGTTACAATGGGCAAGAAAAGAAAACCAAACCACTCTCTAGCCTGACAGAAGAAGAAAAAAAAATACAACCCAAAATTAAGACAAGACAACTATAAAGAACTAAGAGCAGTTGAGGACATTTCCCCAGTCACTTTAGCAGAATGTGATCTTCTTCATCCCCATATTTTGCTCTGGTGGGGCAGCAGCCCTTGAAGCACCCTGGACTCCTCAATCTCAGAGCTGTTTATCAACTCCAGCTCCTGAAGGGCATGAGAGCCCTATGTGTATTGCTGGCAGTGCCATCCTTTATGTGCCTGGAAAACCTCTTAGGTCATCTGCCCATTTCCCACCAACCAATACAACATACAAGGCTGAGGTTTGGACTAAAGACGCCTTTGGGACAGATCCTGTGCACTACAGACATAGTACTGTAGGAACATAAACTGAAGCACGCGGGATTGAAGCACGAGTGATGAAAATGGCTGGAAAAAAGAGCAGTTGATATTCCAATAAGAATGATGCAGAAGCCTGATTCCCACCAACCGTAAGTTTGCAGTATTAATTCAGTATTAATTGTCATTTTTAAGACTTTATTCACAGTATTCACAGTATAGATAAGGTTGGAAAGGACCTTGAAGATCATCTAGTCCAACCTATAATCCAACTAAAACCTAACATCTAACATCTAGATCATATCATTCAGCACTTTGTCCAGCCTACCCTTCAACACCTCCAGTGATGGTGACTCAACCCCCTCTTTGGGCAACCCATTCCAAATCCGGATCACTCTTTCAGTGAAAAACCTTTTCCTAATATCAAGTCTAAACCTCCCCTGCTGAAGCTTAAGACTATGACCTCTCGCCCTATCTCCAGTGGCCAGGGACAAAAGACCAACCCTCGCCTGACTACAACCTCCTTTTAGATAATTATAGACAGCGATAAGGTCATTCCTGAGCCTCCTCTTTTCTAGGCTATTCTTCTTTTCTATTCTTCCTTCTTTTGTTGTTGCTTGTACTAGTAACTTAATATTACTATTTTCTTTATGCTAATAATTTAATACTGAAGAAATGTATCCTGGAAAAAAGGCAAAGGTAAAGAAAAGAGGAAAGCAACAAAGTATAGAAATGGGGATAACCTAAACCCAGAAAGAAGAACTGGGTTAAAAGATAAAGAAGGGAGTGTTTATTCAAAAGGTCTTGCATACTCCCAAGGTTTTTCTTCAATCGGGAAAAAAAGTTAAAAGTTTATTATGTAGAAGATTTAAAAAACACATCTCTCTCACCACCTCTTTCACAATACAGACAGCAACAGGGAGGTAAATGTGACAGGAGAAGAATTTATTTAGGCATAGACTTCATGGATAAACTTAATAATTTAAGAGCAAGAGAAAACCACCATTGTTTGTAATACCGTATTTCCTGCATTTGGAAGAGATGCATTCAGAAATCTGTCTGGATGGCAGATGCTCTTATTGTCCCATGAAAGAGCCTGAAACAAAAAGCTTGTTTTAGAAATGAGTTAAGAAGATACTGAATTCTGAGTCAGTAACTGGCTGTTTAGAAGGAATGTCTTAGATTTCCTGGTACATACCATATTTTATCTGAATTTTAGGGTAGTCTCAGAATCACAGAATCACAGAATATTATGAGTTGGAAGGGACCCACAAGGATCATCTAGTCCAACTCACCATCTAACACCCGTAAAGAGAGTCTCAACTGCTCAAAATTTACCCTGGCTTTGGGTTTTACATCTCAATATACTCAAGTTCATTTTGTTACAAGCAACTTAAAAAAAAAGGCTCTAGAATATGGGGCATCTTCTAAGATAAATTGTATGTATAAATTGGCAACAGTTATCTCAAAAAATTGAAGAGATGTCAAAAAGAAGAGGATACTGCAATCGCTTTACTTTCATTTAACTCATTAAACCAAAGTCACAGACAGCAAATAAAAATTAACTACCTTTTATTATTATTTTAAAATTATTTTACATGTATGGTATGCATTGTATTTTATACAGATATATAGATATCTACACATACACATATGCACACATAAGTAAAATGACATTTTCCATCCTAAGGGCTAGGATCAAAGCTACACTGGATTTTTACCCAACAGCTTGAGTTTTTCAGTACAGTGAAGCAGCATCACTGATTGTAAATTCAGCAAGTCCTGTATTTTATTACTTCTACAATTTTGGTCTCAGTGAGGACAACAAGATATTACTTGGCCAACCTTAGCTATAACTACAGCCTCCTGTTCTCCTCCCTGTGGAGCAACGATGGTTTCACTTTTCTATCTACAAAATCCCACGCAGGAATATGGATGCATGCTTCTGATGCCTTAGAGAAGTGGGGAAATGATGCCTTGGGGTTTTTCACATATTTCTGGGACTTTAGTTTGACTGTATGACTTTACTCATAAGCTTTTTTCTTAGGCCTTCCTCATGATTTCTGAAGTTGTGTTTAATGTTCCTTCTGAGATAAACATCTTATAAATAACATTGTAGAAGGTACTCAGGGGGTGGAGGAGGTTAGACAAAATGCTGGTTGGATGGGACAGGGATGGTGGAAGACTTGATGAATGTTATAAATGTGGGATGATAAGGTCTGTTTGCACGTGTCTTTGGATCTGGAAATTTCAATTAAAAACTTGCACTTTTCTTTTACCTCTTTTAACATTGTTTGGAAGTTTTTCTTCCTCTGTTTTTAGGCATCACTTCAAACAACACGCAAACTATGTCCACAAAATCTCAGTGCCTCAGATGGTCAGAAGAGATGTGGGAAGTCATATCAGATGATTCATTGAATACATACAGTGCTCATGTGTGTACTCTGCTACACAGTCTGCACTGACTTCACAGTAAGCAGGAAACATCCCTAGACTGTAAGTGAATGTCTGGCTGATTGCTAACACATAGACGTAGTACGTCACTTGTTTGGGATTTCCAGATAGCTCGTAGAAGTCCAGCCAGAAGACCAGAGCTTCAGGAAGAGCTTTTTCACAGAGAGAGTGATCTCTCAGTGGAACGGTCTGCCCAGGGAGGTGATGGAGTCACCATCCCTGGAGGTGTTTAAGAAAAGACTGGATGAGGAACTTAGTGACATGGCCTAGATGATGGGAGGCTTGGATGGAAGGAGCATGGTGCCCGTGGTTCCACAATTGCGGGTTCGATCCCTGGGTGGGCGTTTACTTGGGAGTTGGACTAGAGGATCCTATGGTTCCCTTCCAACTTGGAATAACCTGTGAACTTGTGAACCAGAGGTCTCACAGAGATCACAGGGAAAACTGCCAATTCCTTTCCTCCTCATCTCAATCCCAACCTGGATGAAGCTTTGTAATATTACATCTAAGCAATCAACTGAAAATAAAAGGATGAAAAGGATGGTCTCTATTTCTCAGGAAGGCTACAACTAGGGGGAAAAGGTGGATTTTTTTTTTAAAACTCTTTTATATCAAAGGTTGTTGTGCCAATACAGCACATCATTGCCATAAGGAAAATTCCGCTAATGTAGGATTTAAACCCAGGGTTTACCTTTAAAATTCTTCAGGTCTGGAAGAGTCTAAGAGTCAGTATAACAGGCCTGAGACCATGAATCGTGGTATAATGACAATAAATGATTTATCAAACAAAATATTCATCCACAGATGCACAGAGCCTTCATCTACAGGTGAAACCATCATTTGGGGAACCCACTGACTCGGTATCACTTTCTAGATGATAAATTCATGCAAATTACCTTTACTCCCAGTAGACAGAAGAATTACAAAACAGGATTTTCAGAAGCACGAGGGCCTATTTTTATATATTATTTGGGCAGCTAGGAATTTAAGCACACATGATTTTCTTCAAAACTTGACAATATTTGAGCTATAAATTGTTAGGAAAATTATATAAAAAGTGAATTTATACTGATTACATATTTCCTCTTCCACACAGTTTAGCATTTAAAAGTAGCCATTTCTCATCATGACACTGAATTGAACATTGTTTTTGCAGATTTTTCACAGATTTGCTAGATTTATATTTTCTAAGCAAAAGTCCTAATTCTATGTACCCCATGGTTCAAGGAATTAAAAAGCACACACATTTCCTTTCATACAGTCCTTCATTCTTCCTACTCTCTTTTCTTTACATCCTCTTTCGATTTTCTCTGGGCATTCAAAAATTACTCTTTCTAATTCAGCAAATACATTTTTTCCTGTATCTACATCAGCTTTTTTTTTGGGTTAATCATTTTTTTCTCTGTAGTGAAGAAGTACAGAGAGAAGAGACTACAATATTTCTGGCAACAAGCCCTGCCTTCAACACTGACTTAGACTACATGAAGAGAATAAACATTTTTGTACTTGATGTTTATCAAAATTCTCTCAGATCAGACAGTATTATCATCTTCCCCTCCAACCCGACATATCACTCACACTATGAAGAAAGCCTGGCTATCACTATCCAGCCCCAGATATTGGTTTCCCAAAACCCACACACTACTGAAAGACTAAACTCTTTGCTTGTCAGATTATATTAAATAGTAAATACAAACAGAAGGAACTTCAAAAGGATGTAGGATTTGACCTGTCTGACATAAGTTCATATAAACTCAAAATGGAAAAGGTGCTTATAGGGTGCCTACAAGGTCAGGCTCTAATTTCTGAATTTCACGGAGGGCAACACCTAACTTTTCCATCCTCTGAACTGTCAGAGAGGGCTGGGTTCTAGAAACAGGCTAGGGAACACTGACATGGCACACATAGTGCTGCTTTCAACCAGCAAATTCAGGTAAGCCCTTGCTTCCATGTCAGAAATTCCTCCCCATCTCCAATTGTACTAGAGACAATTCTGCAGTCACTTCCAGGATCAACAAGATGAAGACTATGCAAATCAAAAACAAGCAGCTAGTTTAGTTTACTGCAATAGGCTCCAATAACCTTCTTCATAAAACCACACAAGGAGATACTAGTTGTCTTAAACTCTACCTAGTTACTCTACTGTAACACAAGAAGGGGTCAGCTTTCGAAGAATAAAGGAGTCTGAAGCAGATTCCATGGCAGTTCCAAAAGAATAAGCCAATAAAATAGCCCTTACTGTGGAGGGTTTCCTTATGGTTCTCCTGAAAGCATCCAGATACATTTTTCCTGGAAGTCTCCATTACAGCCATGCAAGACAGACCTAAAAGGAGAAACATGTACTGTCTTCACACAGAAACAGGTCCTTTTGGAATGATATTTTTTAAGTAGTCAAGTTTAAAGAGAAATTTTTAAGTGGGTTTATAAAGTCTCACCAGGCACATCAGAGATTTCGGTGAAGTCTACCTGAGTTTTTAAATTCTTAAACGCTATCCAGCCTTTAGTCCTTGTATGTAGGCTAAAAGCAAAGACAGAATATACCTAAAAAGATAAGTTGGCTTAGAAAATAAACTTCACTAATCTATGTCAAAATGTTTTCCTTAAATAGAGAGACTTGACTCCTGTGACTTTACTTATCCATACCAGTCACCCTGTTTCCTTCACATCTAGGAGAAAAGGGGCACATTTAGAAACACCTCATTTGTTTTCTATATTTACTTTAGACTGAGGCATAGGGAGGCTATATACAGAGGTTCCTAGTCCTTTTGATTAACCAGTATTTTTTTCACAACCAACTACCCTAGAAAAAGCAGTGTTGCAGATGTTTATACGTAGTCTGATGCATCCTATGTTAGCTGTCTGGATGGAATCTGAGTACAGACAGTCACCCAGTACTACTAGCTCTTTCACATTTTCATACTTTCACTAAGAAGCAAGTAGAAAACTAGAGTAGTAGCTAGAAGTGATTCATGTAAAAAGCAGCACCGAGGGAACTATTGGCTAGAATGTGTATTGCCAACAAAGATAAAACATGGAGAAATGCTTCTGCAGGTATGTCAACTCATCCTTGGAGCAGCCATGACACTCCCGTCACAGAGGTATTTGTATGTTGTTTGTTTTTTCAAATGTTCCAAGACAAAGAATTAAATACAGGATTATGATTTTTCTGATCAACTAAACTACGTATTTCTGTATATAGTTAACACAGGAGTCTAAGAAACAACATATGAGAATGAAAATACTTTACGAGGCTACATTGTGAGGCTACGTGAGCAGCACAGCTTTGTGTAGCCATTTGCACTTATTCTCCACAAGCATCCACTGCTGTTATTTGAGGCATGCAAAATAAGACGGGGCTTCCAAAAAATTGAGAGGATATTAGCTGTATCTGAAATGTCACTGAAAGCTGTAGCCTGTTACATGGGGAAGTTGCCAAGTTAAAAATAGAAACTGCCAATCTGACTACAGCTGCGAGATGCATTTCACTGACAGAATTGCGTTTAACTCTTTTATTTAAAGGGATGAATCCCTTAAAAAAATTCCCAACATTGTAAAATGTTACCTATATCAGAACACCAAAACCTGCAGTGCTGACTGCAGAAAGAACTTAAAAGCAGCCCAGTATTGTAATACATGTATTCATCAGTAGTAGGTCAGCAGAAAGCACAGTGATGAATCTGCTGCAGGTACTTCTTTTCTACCTTCTGACATCTTTCTACCTTTTCTACCATCTAACAACACAGATGTTAAAAATTTACAAAGGTATCTCTAACAGCTGGATGCTCAATTACTAAAGTGGATGAATGTGCATGCGTTTTTCTATGTTTGTTTTCAAGGCATCTTATTCTCCTATATAATGTGTAGAGCTGTATATACACAGATGTGTACCACTAATATCAGCTACTCTCCAGTAACAGACAAGGACTTCAAGACAGCCTCCAAAAATCACCCAGCGGAATGGCCTTACAATAAACAGAGGATATATTAATTGAAACTTGTGAAAGATGAAATATCACAAAGATAGAAAGCAAATTCCCATTTGATTTCTTCTCTCTGTTGTGAAATGTGTCTTAAAAAAGAGAGATGGCTTTAAAAATTGTATTTGTACAGCACTTAGTTTTTCAAAATGCAAGGAAACAAGTACACTCATTCAACACCCACATAACTTCTGAACTCAGATATTATCTACACACCTGTAAATCACTTAACTTGCATACAGTGAATTAACTGCATATGAACATAAGGATAAGAAAGGCTTCAAACTCTTTGCATGCTGCTGGACTTGAGCACCTGGTCACTTCTTCACCTCAAAAGAGGAAATCAGTCTACTGCAGAACAGTGCATTCGGTACATGAGATTTTGNTGTTCTACTTCTCAGTGGACATTTTCTGTTCTGTAAGAGGATTAAGTGTTTTGTAGTTTAGGATCCTAAGTCCTGACTTAACAACCAAGAACTTTCCATTTTCAAGCCAATTCCTTAAATTTAAACGAAATGGCAGCCTGGACGTAAACACAGCCTTAAGTATCATGTCCCAGCCAGTCACAGACTGGCCTGAAGTGACAGGTATGCAGCTTTCTCAGAAGCAGGGAACTACTTAGGCCAAACTAGAAGAGATGGAACAGTAGCAATTATTCACCCAGTTTTGAGTAAGTTAGATTTATAAATTAAAAACTGAAGCTTTTCAAGCTGCTGTAACTTCTCTGCTTTGGATATAAAGATGAAATAAAATCTTCTCAAGACCATCTATTAGATTGGCAGTCATTGCAACGAGAGTTAAAAATACAGATGCAGCAAGTTTTAGAGGGAAATCATGAAGGATGGTTTGCCCCTCCTTACACTCTCTCTTCTTGAAATCAATTTGATGTCATTGTTGCCTTAAAAATATGCAGTACAAAAACACAGCCCCTACTCACTTTAAATTTCCCTTTTATCTTTGGATAAACACCAAATAATTTCCTAAAACTACTTGTTTTAAAGTCAAAAGATATATTCCAGATGGTATCATCTGGATACCATCTAGAACCACCAACTAGAGGACTCTCTTTGAACGTGATTTATTGCCTTTACCTGAACATAGAACCAGTAGATCTCCATGTTCACAAACTGTTGTGGGCTTTAGAAGAAAATAATTAAAACATTTTACTTTATTCTAAGCAGCTCCTTTTAATTGGATGCATTTAGCACACATCTTCTCATTACATTCATCATGCCATATTTGAGCAGCTTCTCAAATCACTTGTGATTGCACAAATACGTCTTCTGCAAGAGCCTGAAAGGCGGCTGCTGCTGCTGGCTCCACCTCTCAGCTCTGCAGCTTTTTATGAATGACTAGCAATCACTGACAATGAATGACTGCCAACTGCCCACTCAACCCTTTCTACTCTTCCCTGCACGTACATACTAGAGAAGC
>WEKX01001795.1:0-29721 GCA_013390025.1 Pitta sordida | reverse complement strand
GTTCCAGATTCCTGCTCACGTTGGTGGTCTCTGCTGAACTCACTCCAAGTCTTCAATATCTATCACATACTGTCCATACCAAAACTATATGTATGGTATCAGGGAAGATGGAAAATTAAAAGGTTCAAAAGGCGCAATATTCTAGATGATGCCTTATGAGTTCTGGATAGAGGATAATCCCTCCTCTCGATCTCCAGCTGCTGGATGCTGTTGGTCTTCTCCTGGCTTATATTCAGTTTGCTGTCTATTATGATGTCCAGGTCCTCTTCTGTTGAACTGCCACTAGACAGTTTCCAGCCCACAGTTATGCTTCCCAGATGCAGGAGTTTGCACTTACCCTAATGAATTTTATAGGCTTTCTGTCAACCCATTTCTCTGGTTTATCAGGGTCAGTTTATATGGCAACCCTACCTTCAAGCCTATCCACTGGTCCCACCAGCACAACATCATCAGCAAACTTAACCAGAGTGCATTCTGTTGCCTTTTTTCANATGCTTCCCAGATGCAGGAGTTTGCACTTACCCTAATGAATTTTATAGGCTTTCTGTCAACCCATTTCTCTGGTTTATCAGGGTCAGTTTATATGGCAACCCTACCTTCAAGCCTATCCACTGGTCCCACCAGCACAACATCATCAGCAAACTTAACCAGAGTGCATTCTGTTGCCTTTTTTCAGCTTACTCAAAAAGACATTAAATGGCTTAGACCCCTGCGGCACTCTACTTGCTACTGCTACCCAAGCAGAGTATGAACCATTAACTGCTACACTCTCAGCCTAAATATTCAACCAGGTTTTTACCCATCTTATTGCTATCCAGACAGTAAGGCCCTAATTTGGACATGGGAAAAAATTGTGGAAGACTGTATAGAAATTTCTGTTAAAGCCAAGGTCAATGACACACTGCTGCCTCATCCACAAAGTTAGTCATTTCCTCACAGCAAGGCAACTCAGTTGGTCTCTGTCAACTCTATGCTGACTGTTTCAATCACCAATTTGCCCAGAAATATATTCCAAAATTATTCAATCTCTGATTTTTCCCTGGACTGACTGGCTGGAAAGTTAAAATTTGGGGATTTTTTTGATGATGAGCATAACATTTGCATTTATCCAGTCAACAGAGAACTTGCCTGATCTCCCTCTTGAACATAAGACAGCAGCCTTTCAAGGACATCTGTTGACAGAAGTGCTAACCCTCCAGTGCTCCTCAACACAGGAGTCACTACTCACATCACAACTGCCCATAGACTGGCTGCCCCATAGTGCACAGCCAGGAGATTCAGGTTCTCATCTCTGCTGGCTCCCTATGAAGACATCCTCAATCCTTTTTTCCATCTTTCACAGGTTACAGCTCCATAACTTCCCATCCAGCAGATACAGCCACCACCTTCAACTGCCCTGGTCAGAGAGCCTGCTGTCCCAGAGACTAACAGGAAGATGGGTCCTTCCACAGGAAGAATCCTTCCTATCATTGCACTGCTTCTTTGGGCTGTCCCAACCCATCAAGCAGGTGGGCTGCAAAAACCTCCTCTTTCAGGTATGATGTTTCCTTCAACACCCACAAAACAGCCTGAAAATTAATCCAGCTCACCAGAGCACTCCAGTGAATTTGTGAATTGTTTTCCAGCATTCTACTAAACTGAAAACTTCAGCACAATCAGAAAATTAAGTACCTTTTTAACCCCTGGAACCCTTCTGAAATCTGAAGTATTCATAGATGGGAAGCTGAAGTAATTTTTGGCCATGTGCTGCATGAAGAAGAGCTTCTTCAGAGCAATGGTATCTGCAGAGGAACTGGTGCACATAGGTAACACATTTCAGTGTCATGGGATCTTTTTAAGCTAGATGACAAGACCCCTCATCTGAGAGATTGTATGAATATTACAACATTTCTTTTTAATTTTTTAGCAATATTTTAATTTAGAACCCAAATAAGACTGCAATATATTGAAGAACAAGAAACCAGTGCAGTCATTTTGTCCAGTTCCCTAATGTTGATTTTGCCTTTCTTCCCTAATATTTATTTATTTACTTGCTTTCGGCAGATGAGAATGAATCCGCAAGTACAGATTCAGCATTGAAGGTCTGAGACAAGAAATAAAACCACCATGGAATGAAAGACCATTCATTAAGGACAGACAAACTTCTGGTAACAAATAATCATGAAGAGGTACAATGCTGGGTGAGGAAGGAAGCAGAGGAAAAAATAATTCTCATGCATATTTTTAGGCTGAACATTTACGTCCATAACTAATGTAAATAGCATGTCAAGTATCTTAGAATCATAGAATGGTTTGGGTTGGAAGGGACATTCAAGATCATCTAGTGCCAATTCCCCTGGAATGGGCAGGGCCACTTTCCACTAGACAGGTTGCTCCAAACCCCATCCAAACTGGCCTTGAATACCTTATAGGATGAACAGCCACAACTTCTCTGCTCAACCTGTTGCAATGCCTCACCACTCTCACAGTAAAGAAATTATCCCCAGTGTCTAATCTAAACCTACACTTTTCAGTTCAAAGCCATTCCTCTCTGTCTTATCACTACATGCCCATTTGAAATGTGCCTCTCCAGTGTTCTTGTAGGTCCCCTTTAGGTACTGAAAGGCTGCTGTAAGTCTTGCCGGAACCTTCTCTTCTCCAGGCTGAACAACCACAACTGTCTCAGCTTGTCTTCATGGGAGAGGTGGTCCAAGGCCCTGACTGTCTTTGTGACCCTCCTCTGGACTCACTCCATGAGGCCCATGTCTTTCTTGTGCTGGACTTCAGGAAGGGACTCACCACAGTGAAGCAGAAGGGGAGAATCACCTCCCTTGACCTACTGGTCATGCTTTTTTTNCAATGCCTCACCACTCTCACAGTAAAGAAATTATCCCCAATGTCTAATCTAAACCTACACTTTTCAGTTCAAAGCCATTCCTCTCTGTCTTATCACTACATGCCCATTTGAAATGTGCCTCTCCAGTGTTCTTGTAGGTCCCCTTTAGGTACTGAAAGGCTGCTGTAAGTCTTGCCGGAACCTTCTCTTCTCCAGGCTGAACAACCACAACTGTCTCAGCTTGTCTTCATGGGAGAGGTGGTCCAAGGCCCTGACTGTCTTTGTGACCCTCCTCTGGACTCACTCCATGAGGCCCATGTCTTTCTTGTGCTGGACTTCAGGAAGGGACTCACCACAGTGAAGCAGAAGGGGAGAATCACCTCCCTTGACCTACTGGTCATGCTTTTTTTGACACAGCCCAGGATGTGTTTGGCTTTCTGGGCTGCAAATGCATATTGCTGGATCATGTTGAGCTCCTCATTCACAAACACCCACTTCTCCTTCTCCTCAGGACTGTTCTCAATCCATTCACCACCCAGCCTGTACTGGTGCTTGGGAATGCCCTGACACATCTGCAGAACCTTGCACTTGGACTTGTTGAGCTTCATGAGGTTTACACAGGCCCATCTCTCAAGCCTGACTAGGTCCCTCTGGATGGCATCCCTTCCCTCCAGCATGCTGACCACACTGCATAGCTTGGTGTCATTGACAAACTTGCTGAGGGTACACTCAATCCCAGTGTCCATGTCACCAACAAAAATGTTAAACTGCACCAAGACCAGTCCCTGAAGAACACCACTTGTCCACATCGACATTGGGCCATTGACCATAAGTCCTTGAGTCCACCCATGCAGCTAATTCCTTATTCACCAAGTGGTCCATCAGTCAAATCCATGTCTCTCAGTTTAGAGATGGATGTTGTGTTACAGACAAAAAGTAATACATACCAGAGTACAAATGCTTACAAAATGTACCATGTAACCACAGGTATAAATGTTTTATGAGGTCCAGCAGGGCCTTAAGAACATTGCAAACTGGAGGGAAGAGAAAATGATGCCTAAGGAAGGGGAAAGTGGGTTTTAAGCACTCAAGTCCTTAACCACCCAGCATGTGAAAAAAAAAATCAAAACAATGCCCCATTATATTCTCATGACTGATTAACTGGAAGCAAGGGAGATGAAAAACACAAAGACTCACCTTAAATATTCCTCTATGCAAAGTCAGCAGCAGGGATATTTTAGATATGTAACTGAGTCAAACCCTAAATAGAAGATAGCTACATAGAGTTTGTTTATACGGAAGCTTCCTGCAGATTGCAGGGTATTATTTGGTCACTTTGTAACCTAGCAGATGCACCAGCCCCTTGTTCAGTGCCAATTCAAGGCTTATTCCCAGGCCAAGAAATTTCCCAAGAAACACACCCTACTCTGCTGTCTCTTCACTTTTGTTGGTCACTGAAGCCTCTGCAGACAGTTGTCTCATTCCCAGATTGCCAGCTTCTCTGCCATAGTTTATTAGCACACATGGCTCACTTCAGTGGGGCTTTAATTTGCTGGTTTAAAATCTAATGCAAATTAGTTGACTTCTAAAATTTTACTTCTCTCTAGTGAAACCTGCCATACAACACTAGATCACATAAGCTTCACAAAGAACGTAAACACCATCCTAGCCTGCATGAGGTAGGGGCAATGCTAGCAGATCAAGGGAGGTAATCCTGCCCCTCTAGTCAGTCCTGGTGAGGTCACACCTGGATTGCTGTGTCCAGTTCTGGGCTTCCCAGTACAAAAGAGACATGGACCTACTTGAGCAGGTTCTGTGAGGAACATACAAGGGGAGGGCTGCAAGAGGTGGGACTGTCGAGCCCTGAGAACAGAGGGCTGAAGGTCATCTCAATATGTGTACAAACATACATAATATGTACATCAATATGCATAAATATGTGATAAGATGGTGAAAAGAAGACAGAGCCATGCTCTTCTCTATAGGAGTCAGTGAATGGACAAGGGCTAAATGTGACAAACTGAAATACAAGAAATTCCTTTTAAATAAGAAAAAACTTTTCTTATTTAATCAAGAGGCTGAATGAACACAGGTTTCCTATAGAGGTTGTGGAGACAACATGCTTGGAGAAACTCAAAATCTGACTGCATATGGCCCTGAGTAGTCTGCTTTAACTGATCCTGCTTGATCATGGGAGCCAGTCTAGACAATCTCCAGAGCTTCCTTCGAATCTTAACTATTGTGTGAGCCTGTGTGCACTAGGGTGCCTTGCAGGTATATGTTCCACAATATTTTGCATGATACTAAGACTTTCCTCTTTATTTTTAAAGCATATACTTCACTATTTCTTATAGAATCTTGCTAGAACTACAGCATTTCTATTACTATTATATCTATTTAGAATTAAAAATATATATAATATAAATATAATATACAATTATAATTATATCTATTATTATCTAGTATTATTATAGTACAATACGCTCAAAACTGTTCATTCAGGAATATTGTTTCAGAAGCTGAACATGGTTGTTTCATCAGATAGTGCAGAAAATTCATGTTTCTCTAGTACTTCTTCACTGGCCATGCCTCTATGGCTTATACTTATGAAAACATAGCCAAGAAGCCCCAGAATACCAACAAATTTTCCTGCTCCATTGGCAACATACTTATTGTAACTCTCATTATAACCTCTACACTGAGCTGCTGTGGGGGGAAGGAGGGAAAAGGGCTCAAATCCCTCATCACCAGCCAACTGCACCTTACACCAGCTCTGCAATCAGAAGTCTGGTGCATTCCTGGGAAACAGTCAGGGGACTAGCTTGGTGCTACAGTTGATAAAAGCACATCTTGCACCCAAACAATAAATTGCTGCATGAATTCTTTCCTGGTACACGGTGGGATAACTGGTCTGTGCTTTTTGGGTTGTGACAGAATCTGGAAAAAGCAGAGAACCGTTTAGAAGGCCAGAACATCTGAGCTGAGCTAGCCTGCATCCACAGCATTTCATAGTAGTAGCTGCTAACCTTCATTAATTAAAACTTTCAGCTATAGTACCTGAAAATTCAAGCAAGCAGAGTGTTAGGAGCACCATCATTTTAAAGACAAAATGGCTGTGTATTGCTAGGAATATCTGAGTTAACTCCACAGGTTGAACACCCCCTCCTCCACATGTAGCGAGTGCTCAATAGTCTCTAGCTAAATGAGGTCTAAGCACGCTCTGCTAAGAGTGTCTGAAAATGGGTAATAAATCCAGATTTCTACATAATTGACAACCACGTTTTTATGTTTATCAAAAATACCAGTGTCTTCCTTGCTACTGACACCAACTTCATCAATTGGTAGCAGAAAGTGGAAACAACATATAATTTATGGTTTTCAGTAAATATAGTTGTGACAAATCGTCAAAGGTAGAACCAACTTATTTTTTGAATGCAATTTGACAACTATAAAAGACAAACAACTTCCTTTTAATGAAATCCAAATTTAGCTTTAATAATTAGAATTTTTATAAAAAGGAAATTGTCTTCTAAAGCAAAGATTGGCACTAGTTCATGCTGTCAAATTTGACAGCATGAAATCACAGAACAAATGATGGGATTCTGCAGCTGCTAAATACTGTCAAATACCCTTTACAGGTTTTATTCTTATGAATTCATTATTAGGAAGCCTTATTTTTGCAAGGAACTGCCTCTCTTCCCAATGTACAATTTGGACAAAAATGGTCCTAAACCACTTCTTACCACTGTTAAGATGGCTTGTGGTATTTTCAACATTTAAATGCCCCAGTCTGCACACAGTGTTGTACCAGAGCCATACAGAGTTGCCAAAAGTTTGCAAACAGCTACAACAGTTCAGGAGCCAGTTCCTACAGTTGTTTTGCATGAGGGACTGTACCACCACATGCACCAAGAGCCAAAGCACGAGGTAACTCAGCTGACTTTGTATGGAAGTAGATGACAGGAAACACAAGTTACTAAGGCAGCTCAGCAGCTGACTGTGACCTTTTACAGCACTGAACTCACATCAGTATTAGCATGATGCAGCTTAAATCCCTGTAGCTATGTGGTTAGACACACAAGTTAGCATATGCTTTCAAAAATGTAAATGCAATCCCAAATATTTTAATATATAAATGAGGTAAAAATCTTTTGAATAATTATACTGCAAATAAATTATTCTTACTTTAAAATAGGAAAAAAGTGCTATATGAATTTTAAAAATATTAAAGTTTCTCTTCATTGTTGTTAAAGAGAACTCAAAATCAATGTAAGGATAAAAATAAAATTGTTTGGGGAAAAGCATATGCTAATAAAACTTATTAAACTATTTTTTTGCTGCATGTTCCATCTGATTTATTGAAAACCATTCACAACTGAGTGTTTCAAAAGTCAAAAATGTAACTACATTCAAGGCAACTGTGGTGCACTTGAGTGGTGTTTTCACTACTTTTTATAACAGCACATGTCAGCTAGATACAGTAAACAAACAAGTCCTGCTCCTCAAGTCATTTAGCTCAAGACTGTCTTATGTAATTCACCTCTCCTGACTAGGGCTGCAGACACAACATACTTTTTTGCAGACCTCGTTACAGCAGTTTACTTCAGCATCTACTAACTACATATACTAATTTCTGCCTCCAGACACCATTGTGGATCATACAACTGCTCCTGGTCTTGCTCAGTGAAAAACTTCAGTGCTGCTTTAGATCAATTCATGCTGGAAATGACCAATCATTCAGATCCTCTAATTCAAGATTCTAACAGTAATAATCCCTCTCTCTATGTTTTTGCAAGGCAACATCATTTGGTGTTCTGAAAAAAACTTGGACATGTCATTCTTATATCCTGTGACACTGTGGTCACAGCAACAGAGCAGGTAATACACTACTACTATATGGCTTAGACATGGAGAATTCAATTGTGACACTAATACAGAAGGCACAACAGTATTGTGGGGGTTACCAAAAATGGGAAAACATAAAATGTAGAAGAACTCTTTCAATTAAAAGCTCAAACTTGGTGATTTAAACAGAATTTATATATGGCAAACGGAAGAAATCTTACCACAATCACTATAATCAAAGATCACATCAAATCACAGAATCAAAATTTCTCTGTCTGTGTCAGATAAGAAGCCAAGGATGAACACTGATTCAATTCCAAAAGAATATATTTTTTATTTTATCACTAATAGAAAATCCTTCCTTATTAGAAAGTACTTGTGTATCACAATCACTACATTTTATTTATGTGGATGAAGATATCTGCGTCTTTTATAAAATCATCTTTTCCTATGAAAGATGAGAATGTCTCCATTCTCATTGAGAACAAGCCTGCTTCCTGACCTCTGCATATTGAAAGCATGGATTATTTATTACTACTTTTAGTCGACTCATCTCCAGCACAATTAAAGCTACATTTGGTATACACTAGCTATGCACTTTTTTCTTGCATTTGGTTGTTACATCTATTCTTATAATGTTCCTAATGTTATCTTATATTAAGATCTATTGACTAAAATTAAATGGCAGTTCTACAGTACTTTTTGAATTTCAAAAATTCTCTAGTTACTTCAGCATTTATGTAGAACTTCACCATTGGGCCTTACAAAGGGTTTTGCAGTAAATCTATGCTATGTCCATATATACTGGGAACTAGAGTTATAGCAAGAGGAAAAAAATATTTTCCAGGTCACCCAGTAAGATACTGGAGAATCTTACAAATTCCTAGTCCCAGACCTGTTCATTCGAGGCATGGGTTGCACTGAGCATTTATTGACAGTTCACGGTTCTTTTCATTATAACATCACATCCAATTCCAGGCAGTCTTTGCCAGCTCTGTAACAGAGTCCTGACTGCAAATGTGAACACTCCTGTACAGCTCCCCTAAGGGTTATTTTTATGTTTTCTTTAAGTGTTCATTAAAACAGGTTTGGAAGCAAGATCCTCCCATGCTATAACTCTCTGATGCACAGGACAGGCATTCAGAAGCTGCTTCCAGCTTCCTGATGCTGAAAATGAGAACTTAGCTCTGACACATAGCTGCTGGCAAGCAGCTGCATGTTGCCTCACTGACACAAGGAGTGAGATTCATCTTGCATATCTTCACACACCGACCGAAAAAAATTGTATCACTAGCTGAGTTACTCACTCTAGGCTCCTTTTGTAACTGGCATAGAGAAACATGGGCCATAGGATAAAATGAACAGTACACTACAAGTACCCATTCCTCTTTAATGACTACTAAGGAAAATTTCAGACTACATACTTGTTTGAAGATTTTAGATATAGACATACACTTATATTTGCTAAGCTAAATCCCATGGTTTGTAAGGGAGCACATACGAGCACAGCTTTGGATATGGATGTGTCATAGACAACACATACCAAGAATATCTGGGGCCAGATTTTCTTTTTTTATGGTGTCTGAACAGCTGGAGGATTGCTGCATACACACAGGAAAGCTTGATCTTCAACATTGCATACATAACAGCACCCATTTAATTCCTCTCAGCATGATAAGATTTAAGTAAGGCAAACAGCATTGCACTAGCCTGGAAAAGACACTCTCCCTTTGACACTTCACATCTAAGATCAAGTTTCAAAGGCATCCCTCAGTTTTTCAGCCTACTATCAAGATTTTAGTCTCCTATCAGTCTGGCTGGGAAATACATATCCCTGTATTAAACTCTTAGACAGAAAGTTTTAGCCTTCCATTTAAACAACGTGAGAGAAAGCCTGATCAACAAATGGCTCCCAGGATGACCATCAGGAATTTGTCTGTGAATTCAGATGAGAGAAAGATTGAGAAAATCCAAATCTCTCATGTAAGTGGTTATTCACTAGTACTGTAGTTCTCATTAGTTTCCCCCTTTCCTACTGTATAAATTGAACCGAATTTGAATTATTCCAAACCATAATCTTCTGCCTTGGGGCAGTGAAGGCACATATTCATGACATCTTCCTAGTCACGGGGATCACAGTGATTAGGAAAATACGGGTTAATCAGACAGAGCTCATTGTAATGAGTTAAACATTTGCTATATGTAACCATAGTTGCCTAGGTTTGCAGTCTTCAAAGATTGGGAGCATGCCTCCAAGAACACACTTACTGAAAGTTGGCGAAGCAAACAGAAGCAAGAAGTTAGCTTTGAAAACCAAGCAAGGGTGAAAAGGACACTATGAGGAAGAGGAGATACTTCAGCCTCAAATGATCCCTGTACAACCAACCACCAGAGGGCGGATCCTGGGTGGACCCTGGGTGGAGACTGGGAGGGGATATCTGTTAATGAATTCCTAGAACTCATTTACATTAACCACCCCTATTCCTGGGAAATTAATGTATACCTATGATGGTTTGTTGAATATGTGTGATTTTATAGCATTTAAAGAACTGCTTCAGTGGCAGTTGTCGGACACACTTGGCAGAACAATCCCCATGTCCCACAACATCGCTTATAAAACATGCCTGCTTCAATACTCCTCGGAGTTTTGGGGTTTGTTCTGCAAATCAACAGGGTGCCTACCCTGGATGGAAGTGAGGAAAAGGATGCATGGTAACAGGATACCCCAGAAGAGAAGCCAGGAACTGAAAGACCATTGGTTACAAAGAGACAGAGACAGTGTGGAAGCAGCACTGGCACCCCAGGGGAAGGGAGCACCTTTCCCACTTCCATGCGGGACTGTGGAAGACACAGTCCCATGCCCCACTTATGGGACACACCCATATGTAAGAGAAGGGAAAAACATGACTTCGTTTTCTTTCCTTCTTACCCGGTCCTGATCCTCTCAACACACACACCAAGTCCTTTTTTACTTCTGCTACTCCTTCTGCTCCTGTGAGACAGAAGAACAATTTGCCTTTAGCTTCAGCACCCTATTTTTAAAATCAGTACTGCTTTACTGATTTTTTCAGGTCAAGCCAAGCTGCCCACAAGTCTGTTGATGCTCCATATGCTGCTGAAAGCTGGAGAGGACGAAGGGCAAGTGAACACTGGCAGAGATCAAGCAGGAGGAATTGGTATTTCAATGCCAGCACATGTGACTGGAGGTGGAAGTCATTCCCAGTCAGTGCCTCCCTAGACAGAAGTTTCTCCTTGAAAGATCTTTACACAATCCTTAGTGAATGCATGGCACACTAAGTGTAAATGCTGGACACTGGAGGCCTGGGCCATGTTTTCCACATACAAAACACAAATCCATTCAGCAAAATGGATAAACACATAGCATGCTGGAGTCCACCTCCATTTTATTCTTCATGTCTACTTGGCATGAGGGAGGAGATATATGCATTCCTAATGTTGTGAACTGAAGTCACTACCACCGTCACTAGCTGGTTAGATCTAAAAAGGAAAAGGCTCTTTTTTTCCAGTTGGCTACAATTGAAATCTCATGAGAACAGCTGCTGTCATTTGAGTTCAGGCCAAGATGGCAACATTTGAGGAAAAACAACTGATCTTGTGAATTTCCCACCACTTGGAATTCAGATATTTTATAAGTATAGAGTTGAAATTCAGACAGGAAACTGAACCTACTGAAACAGCTATTCAGTCATCATCTGTGTCATCCTCTCACCCATATCTCATCTCCAGGCTCTTTAAAGGACCACAACCTCCAGAAAGCTCCACAGTAGGAAACTGTAGCCAACAATCACTCATGTTTGTTGGCCACATTTTCAAGCGTGGGGCTTTTGGGAGACCACAAGGAATCTTATGCTTCAAAATAAAATCTCCACTTGGCAGGACTTAAATTTCTCATAGATCAGTTGAAATAAGGACTTTAAGTCTCACAAGTTACATACACCATCATTGACTTCTGCTTCGAGGACATATCTTCAGGTCTGCCTTTTCTAATTCAAGCATACAGAAATACAATTAAAATGAACTCTACTAAAATAAATTATGATCCTACATAGTCAGCTTTCTAAGGCTGACAATGAAGCACACATAACAGATGTTAATTGTGCTACTTAATGCATGACTGGGTGGATGCTGTGGAAATGTGGGTGGTTTAAAACTCCATATAATACCAACCTACAGCTGAAGAATTAACTGAATTCTGCTATTGCTTTAACAGCAGATTCATCGTTTATGTAGACTTACTCATATAACAGAAAAACCCTTTTAAAATGGCTTCATACTTAAAAAGTATTAACCAAGCAATCAAATCACTTCTGAAGAATCATAAGACAAGCTTTAAGAGCTTGGTAATGCTAAAACCCAAAAAATTATATTTGACACACCTGACACAATCTCTGTACTGGCTTGAATGTATTCCTCTATTTTTGCTCATTGCAAACTCTCCCCAAAATATCAAAACTCTTATTTAAAGCCTTTTGTTACTGAAAATTATTCACACTGAAAGATCTGCAAGTAATTTTCACTTCAAACAAAGCTTTCCAAATAATAATTATCTTAAATTTGAGTTATGTGAATGATTAGGATGCATTATATACTTTTGCTCCCTCACTGAATAAATATAAGTCTGTAAGGCAGGGCAGCAGTGTGAGCAATTGTGATAAATTCGCATTAAATATCTGCATCAAATATTTGTAGGCATTTCTTCAAATATGCAGCCTGTCCAAAGAATGCTGTAAGCAAAGGGACAAAAATAAAATGTTTATAATACAGTGAAGATTTAATTTGGTTTTAAATGGTGATGAAAATGTGTTGAATATTTTTCACTCTTCTTCTACTTCTCTGGACACTCCACAGATGTTCAGTGCAGAAATGCATTTGAGATAGGTAAGAATGTAACACTTTTTCTGCATACCAAGTGGAAAACTGCAAAAGAGTTATGAGCCATATTCCTTTACCTATAAATACAACCCTACATTCTGTACCTACAGATGCTAATCCTGATTTAAAAGAATAGTTAACCTAAAAACTAAAAGCACTTATAAAAGTCTGCATTTGGAATACAAGCTGCATTTTGTAGGCAATACTGTCCCTATATCATTCAATTGGTTACAGCATGGTGCTAATAATGCCAGGGTCACAGGTTCCATTCCCATAGAGGCCATTCACTTAAGAGTTGAACTCGATGATACTTGTGGGTCCCTTCCAACTCAGAATAGTCTGTGATGGTGTGACATCAAAATTTACATGATTTAAATGCTGATTTCAAGTTCTTTCTTGTTATACACTAATCCCTCAAATATCGCAGTGGGTCAGTTCCAGAAAGGCACTGAGACAAGCGAAATCTGCAAAGTAGTGGTAAATAGGGTAAATATGATAAAGCAGTACAGCTGAGGGGGGAAAAAACTCGATGTAAACTTGACACAAATGGTGAAGCGTGAAGTTGCGAGGGATTACTCTAATTTATGTACTTGCAAAAACTGCCAGAAGACTGTGATTTGACCTCAACAGGTCAACATACTCAGTTTTACATCCAATGGAATAGATGGCAAGAACAGAGCAAAACTAGATTTTAAATTTAAAATTATATTATAGCATAAAAACTTACTTAGGACTGTCATACTGTGTCTGAAACCCAGTAATTTCAAACACAGTGGTAGGTAAAACCTTACTTCCTTTCATTAGAGTTAAGTCATTAATATTTCTTTGATAACTACAGTATATCAAAACTGAATGCATTAACCTGATCAGTCTCCTGATGTGCTTCTAACTTTCAATTGCATTCTTAAGAAAATGACCAACGTAAATTCTATTGTTTATATCACTGATTTTATTGTTCACATCACTGAAATCAAAATAAAAAGAGGATCACAGAATCACAGAATATTCTGAGTTGGAAGGGACCCACAAAGATCACCAAGACCAACTCCCAAGTGAATGCCCATGCAGGGATCAAACCGATAACCCTGGTGCCATGAGCACTATGTTTTATCCATCTCAGCCATCCTCAGGGTCATGTGGGTTTTGCGGGGTTTTTCAGTTTTTCTTTTAATAAACAACTCCCCATCCCATCATCCCATTATCTAGACCATGTCAATGAGTTCCTCATCCAGTCTTTTCTTAAACATCTCCAGGGATGGCAACTCCACCACCTGCCTGGGCAAACCATTCCAAAGAGAGATTACTCTCTCTGGGAAAAACCTCTTCCAAACATCCAGTCCAAACCTCTCCTGGCACAGCTTAAGGCCATGTCCTCTTGTTCTGGTACTGGCAGCCTGAGAGAAGAGATCTTCATCTACCCGACTGCAACCTTCCTTCAGATAGTCGTAAACAGCAATGAGGTCATCCCTGAGCGTCCTCTTCTCCAGGCTGAACAATCCCAGCTCCCGCAATCTCTCCCCATGTGGCCTGTTCTCCAGTCCTTTCATCATCCTTGTTGACTTTCTCTGGACCCTCTCAAGCAGTTCAACATCTTTCTTAAACTGGGGAGCCCAGATCTGGACANTCTCTACTTACTATATTCCTCTCTCCATCCAATAAGGGGTGAAGGTTGTTGCAGCCTTTCTTTTTGCTGTTGATGTATTTATAGAAACACTTCTTGTTGTCTTTTACAGAAACAGCTAGTTTGAGTTCCATCTGGGCTTTTGCCTCTCTAATTTTCCTCCTACATGACTTAAAAACATCCTTAAACACACCCTGGCTTACCTCCCCTTTTTTCCCCCTAGTTCTTTCAGGAGCTCCTTGCTCATCCAGTTTGGTCTTCTATCCCTCCAAGTCATCTTTCGGTACATTGGAGCCACCTGCTCCTGTGCCTTCATGAACTCATTCTTAAAGTATGTCCAGCCTTCCTGGACCCCCTTGCCATTAAGGGCTGTTTCCCAGGGTACCCTCCCAATTCATTTCTTAAACAGTCCAAAGTCTGCCCTCCAGAAGTCCAGCATGGAGGTTTGATTCATGCCCTTTCTTGTCACACTGCCAATTGAAAACTCTATGATCTCATGGTCACTACATCTCAGATTTCCTCCAACCACAATATCACTAACCGACCCTTCCTTGTTTGTGGACAATAGGTCAAACACAGCCTCTGCCCTGGTAGGCTCACTCACCTGCTGCATCAAGAAACAGTCATCAACTATCTCTAGGAACCTTCTGGACTGTCCTCCAGAAGTCCAGCATGGAGTTTTGGTTCATGCCCTTTCTCATCACACTCTCACACTCTCAATTGAAAACTATTATGCCCTGGTCACTGCATCCCAGATTTCCTCCGACCACAAAATCGTCAACCAGCCCTTCTCTATTTCCAAACAGTCAGTTGAGTACAGCCTCGCACCTGGTAGGCTCACTCACCAGCCTCATCAAAAAATAATCATCAATTCTCTCTAGGAACCTTCTGGACTGCCTCCTCTCTGCTGTGCTACATTCCCAGCAGACATCAGGCAGATGAAAATCTCCTACAAAAACTATGGCAGCCAATCTTGAGGCAATCTCTAGTTGCTTAAAGATCAATAGGCTCACTCCTTCCTCCTGGTCAGGTGGTCTGTCACATACTCTGACCAGGATTTAAGTTTTATTGGCTATCCCTCTGATCATAACCCATAGGCTTTCAACCTGATCATCCTTAATGTCAACCTCCATGGTATCAAGAGTTGCTCTAAAATACAGGCCTCTCCCTTGATTTACTGGTAATCAGTCAGGACTCAAGGTAGTTGCTTGCAAGCAGAGAAAATTTATTTTTGATCCAAGAACCAAGGAAAGAGGAACAGCAGTGTCCCCTGCCCTGTCAGGTGCCAAAAGCCTCTGCCCAGATTTGCCACCTATTTTTATACCCTTGCCTTTTAATTTTCAGTTAGTTGTTTGACCGCAGGCACGCACAAAACGTCCTGGACCCTAGATTCCACAGCCGGGAGGCATCAAAGGGTNGCCTCGCACCTGGTAGGCTCACTCACCAGCCTCATCAAAAAATAATCATCAATTCTCTCTAGGAACCTTCTGGACTGCCTCCTCTCTGCTGTGCTACATTCCCAGCAGACATCAGGCAGATGAAAATCTCCTACAAAAACTATGGCAGCCAATCTTGAGGCAATCTCTAGTTGCTTAAAGATCAATAGGCTCACTCCTTCCTCCTGGTCAGGTGGTCTGTCACATACTCTGACCAGGATTTAAGTTTTATTGGCTATCCCTCTGATCATAACCCATAGGCTTTCAACCTGATCATCCTTAATGTCAACCTCCATGGTATCAAGAGTTGCTCTAAAATACAGGCCTCTCCCTTGATTTACTGGTAATCAGTCAGGACTCAAGGTAGTTGCTTGCAAGCAGAGAAAATTTATTTTTGATCCAAGAACCAAGGAAAGAGGAACAGCAGTGTCCCCTGCCCTGTCAGGTGCCAAAAGCCTCTGCCCAGATTTGCCACCTATTTTTATACCCTTGCCTTTTAATTTTCAGTTAGTTGTTTGACCGCAGGCACGCACAAAACGTCCTGGACCCTAGATTCCACAGCCGGGAGGCATCAAAGGGTCCTTTCTCCGCTTTAATGAGGTGCTACAGTTCAAGCCACGCTCCCAGGACTGCCCTCCAGACATAATTAATGGAGGGTGCATGGCTACGAGTGGGGGGTAATTGAATATTCATGGGTTTGGTATCTTCACAGATTGCATAACTCGCAGGACCTGCCCAGATCCATCCCCCTGCGACTTCTGGGGGCACTCTGTATTCTTTTGCTCAATTTAACATAATTGCAAGTATGGAGAAAAAGTGGGGGGAAATCTACAGAAAATAGTATCAATTTCTTTTTTCTAGATTGACTAGAAATATGTAAGTAATTTACATGGTTTGGTTCATTGACCTGAATCATAACCCATCAATGCTAACTGCATTGGTAATGAATTATATTCATAATCTTTTCATTCCGTTCAATGTTTAGTAGAAACAGATTCTGCAAATGAACACATGAATGTGCTTTAAGAATATTATTCAGCAATCATTTTGCATTCATTAACACATAAAGTAAGTTCACACTACCCTTTTTCTCCTGAGAGTACTGACGTATCACTCTCCTGAGTAGTAGTTATTTGCCTATCATCATACCGAATATCTAAAGAACCATGATTTCACAAGTTTTATCAAATATGCAGCCATAAAAATATATCTCAATCAAATTATATATTTTTATTGTTACTAACAAATTCAGGAACTTTACTGTCTTGAGAGGGGCTTCTTTTTAATTGGGCTGAAATAAAGTGGAGACAAACTAGGAGGTTTACTGAAGAACTAAGTTGCTTATGTTTAAAACATACTTATTGTATGAGAGTAATTGCATATTGGAATGGGCTGCCCAGGGAGGTGGTGGAGTCGCCATCCCTGGAGGTGTTTAAGAGAAGACTGGACGAGGAGCTTAGTGACATGGTCTAGCTGGGGGGTGTAGGGCTGGATGACCCTGGGCCCCTTCCGGCTCGGAGTGGCCTGCTAGGCTGTGAGGGATCTAGGTTGGTGTTACGCTCTGGGATGTGCTCTCGGTCTCTGTACGGGTGTTAGATGGTGAGTTGGACTAGATGATCCTTGTGGGTCCCTTCCAACTCATAATATTCTGTGATTCTGTGATATTAAACTTATTTGTAAGTAACCTGGCGGCCATAGGGGTTTTCATTCATTATTTAGAAGCCAAAAACATGCTGCCCGTGCACAGGACATTAAAACAAAGGGTAAAATTCCACTCCAGTCACTGGCTTCTAACACTTGCAAAGCATGAGCCAGTGCAAAGAAACTGGCCCTTATCAGCAGTTCAGTGGTTGTTACCAGTAGGAAAATCAAATCCCTTTGGACTTTTGAATTTTTTAGACAATTCATTCAAGGCGTTGGACCCACATCTAGAATAACATCACAGCCATGAAGCTCACCAGAAGCACTTTGCTTATGCTTCTTACAAAGCAAGGAAGGCCTCATAGGATCATAGAATCATCTGATTTGAAAAAGACCTCTAAGATGTCATCCACTGCCACTGTTAACCCAGCACAGTCAAGTCCATGACCTAACATGCCATATCTACACACATCTCATATAGAGCACCATCCTTCATACAAGACACCACAATGAAGAGCAGGGCACCAAAAACTGAACAGGAAAGCAGCTGGAGTTCAATGTAATTGAGCCAATTCGTTAATATTCTCTCCTGTAAGTCACTTCACAACTCTGGAGCTTTAAAACTCAAGACTGTTGACAACAACCAAGGCCAGCATGCATGAGATGCTGAGATACCAGTTTACATGTCATTGAGGTTGGCTTGAATGGCTTAATGGTTGGAGTGTGCTTTTGTAAATACAAAAGCAAAACAGAAAGGCAGACTGATTTTCCCCTCCTTACTTGACTAGGAAAAAATATGTTTTTAATGCACAAAGATAAATAAAATAGGAGCTTCACAATCACTTAAGAACTCCCCAGCTATACTTCAGACTGATTAAGTTCATACTAATTAGCAGGTATAATGACAGCAAATTTCTTACTTCAGTGTGAGTAAATATTTTGATTTTATTTTTGTTTGAATCACAGGTCAAAAATATTATCTATTTAATTCTATTTCCCAGCAGTGAAGCAAAATATATAGGCTCCTTCATGACACTTTCTTTTAATGTAACTAGGGAATTAGGTACCCAAGTAGGCCTTCCTTTAAAGAGGAACAGGTTTTCAAACAGTGACAACCTTCAAAATCTTCTAAGGTGCCTCATCTAACAACTATCATATTTCAATTACAGTTTTTTTAAATCAAGGCCACCATGCTTAATAGGCACCATTTTTTTCAATATTGATGAATAATCATGATATTCTAGTCTAAAAAAAGTACTAAAGGAATGTGAGGAAATATTAAAACCAATTACCATGAACAGATACTGTAATTACGTTGTGAAGCAAACCACATGAAAATTAAACCTACCATGCTAAAAACAGAGGCATGTTTCAACTGAGAACAAACACAGGAACATCATATTTCAAATACCTCATGGTAAACAGCAAAAACAGGTAACACACAATGTCAGCATGCTACTGAATTGCATTTACAGGAAGTAAATAACAGTTACAAAGATGAGCAAAGGATGATTCATCCTGACTTATGTCCCTCTTTAACTTATTTTTAAGTCTAGAACAGTGTTTTTCAACACAGATTAATGACATACTCGTATGGTGCAGGAGTTTCAAACCCCTCGCTGGTAAAGAGATGCACAGTTAGGTTAAGACATTACAAAATTTTTAACACTATGTATCTTCTAATTTTAAGTAAACACACATTTTGTCCTTACACTTAACTTCCACCTACCAGATTTTCTATATTGAGAGAGGTGCTACTGGCTGCACCAATAGCATCAGAGAGCAACTAAAAAACAGTCTCAGCTGCTAGAGACTGGCATATTCTCAAGTACAAGTACAGGTTTGCAAAATGACTATGGGAACTTCCTGAGTAGTGGCTCCATATTATTATAGGACAAACCTCCTTGCTGACTCTGCACTTTCAAAAGCATTCAGATTTTGTACGAGTCTCATTTGCTGTGCTGTAAATGTGCGTGTTTCAGAGAATTCGGGAAAAAAAACTGATACAGTTTATTTGTGCTGATGAACTTTTGTTATTTTCCCTGAAAGAACTGCCTTTTCTTTTACCCAGAACAATTCTCAGGTAAACACTATGCAGCTTCTCTATATTAAAGAGTATGTCCCTCTTCTGTTTGTAGAGCTCAGAGACAATGAGAGAAGAAAGAACAGAACTCTCATTGTTTTCCTAAGACAAATGACATCAAACAAAAGGAACAAACTTCTGCCAGCTTTAGAAGGAGACACTAAAGGAAGGAAGCTTCCCCAAACAGAAGCCAAAACTCAACAAAAAGGCAAAATCTGACAAATTTTACTGATTGTACCATTTTAGACAAAGCTGTGGATGCTCTGGATGCTGGGTGCTCTAGTGCTGTACAGTCAAAAAAGCACAGCCCCTGACAGCTGATTATCCAAGTACAGGGAATACCACAACACACGGACACAGACAGATGGGAGAGCAGAAGGAAAGAATGAGTCAGTATTGGTCTGTGTGTCAAAAGAGCTGGCACATGAAATTCCAGGTATAACTGCAGGTCTGGCAGGGGACAGTCATCTAACAAGGAAAAACAAAACTTGGAACTTTTTGTAGAAGGGTGATTTAAAGCACTCAGTAGCCTGGGCATCCAGGGTTTTATTATGATCTACACAGTACAAGCAACTTTAGCCAGGCCTCAGTTATTCAACGCTTTTGAAGGAAATGACTATCAAAGGTGAAGGTAAATTTAGGAAAATTGAAAAGAAAGAAGAATTTAAGAATTTAAGAAAATACAAATCACCCCGTCTAAATAATGGGAGACACAGCTGATCTAAATTTCAGTAAAGCACTCGATACAGAGTCAAATGGAAAATCACTGGTTAAACCAAATCTTCAGCAACCAAACTCGAAAAAAGGGGAGAAAACATTTATCTGGGAGGGGTACTACCAGCCCAGCCAAAAGGAGGATTAATAACCAAGTTTTACAGAACTGGGATTGGGACTGCCTGTATTTATCATTTATCTCAATAGTATTTGCAGAATAAGTGTAATTGTGATGAAGACATTTTCTTGCAACACAAATTTGGGAAGCAGTGATAATTAAGGGAAAGATGGAACTGTACACAAAGGCAAGTGACCTTGAGTAACACAATAAGTTTACATTTTGTACAACTGAATGTCAGGCAGCTACAGATTAATAGCACCTATTACAAGCTACAAGTTCATCACCTAGAAATGAGTGAGGAAAGAGGGAGAGAACAACCAACCCAAGTCTGCTCGTTCGTCACAGCATGGGTCTGAACAACAAATGCAGCCACAGAATATGGAAAATATAGTGCATTACTGATACAGATGCAAGAACTCTACTAGTGTAAAAACTCTCTCAAAACCTTATCTGTAATGAGAAAAGCTGTGGAAAACCCAGTGAAAGCCTAATGATGTGCCCAGCTTTAAATTTTAGGGATTTTAACAATGTTACAGAAAGAGGCAGCCAAGGGTGGCCTACAAAACTCTACTGGATTTCTCATTACAGCTTTTTGGCAATGTTGCATATATTGTTACCTTAAATAATTCATATGTTGCATGTATTCTAATTATTTATGTATTAAAGTTCCATGCAAAGGCCTTCTAAACCCTCACTAATGCAAGGTGTATTAAACAAAGTAATGAGAGTGCAGGAAAAAGTGGCCTGTCATATTTGGCTGTAGAAGCAGTACAGGAAGGTCCTCCTTACCTTGTTATGTCCAAATACCAATAACAAGTAACAATTAGTAATTAGGAACATACAGTTTTGGTCAGTCCTTTAGAATTCAAGAACTTGCATGCTTGAAAAATGTAACGAAAAAATATATTGGGTGAATACACAAGGGCAGAATATAAAACTAGAATGAAANCAGTCGTGGCCTCAGGTGGATTCTGCGTAGCGGTTTCTCTCTATATATTCCATAGGTTTGCAGGTGGACAGTCTACTTTCACTACAGTCCATTCTACAAGCAGCAGCGAGACGCCTGGAAGAACATTTCTACCCCTTCTCTGGTCAGCCTGGACCAGGGGACTTCATGGCTTTCAGCTTCTTACACACATCCTGACCCGGCCATCTACTTTCTGTTACTCTAGTTTTTTTCTTTTCTCCCACATATGCTTATTCGCAGAGGCATCTTTATCTCTCTAACCTTGAATTCTACAAGCAGCGACTGAGGCCCAGGCAAGAGCTGAGCTGTTAGCCCCCTCACTGCCAGAGTTAAAAAACCCTAAACGAGGACAGAAAAGAAATTAAGGGAACCCTTGGAATGACCAGAAGAAAAGCGCTAGAGGAATGAACTTCCCTACCACCCTGAGAGCCTTTCCAAATGCAGTATCAGCCTAGTTCACATGATGAAATTGCCTATTTTGGTAGCCATCCACAGACAATTCTTGCATTTTAAGAATACATTATAGCTTTAGCCAACCTCATTCTTCAGGTTGAAGAGGGGACAGAGAGAGAAAACCTCTTGGAACACTCTGCTGGGCAAAACGGCTACCAGGATGATCTGGGAATGAAGCCTTCCCCTAAGCAAAGCAAACCCGAAGCTCATATAGTCACCCAAACAAATCTTGCAATGTAACACAGTCTATTGTAATCACATGATGGTAAATCCACAGAGCAGAAGAGCTGAACAATAGGTAATACATACACACTAGCTAGAAAATAAATTCAACCTGAAATTTATAATGTCTAAATTACCAGGCCAGATCTGAGGATGGATCTCTTCCAGCCAGTATCAGGAGGCCTTGTGACAGATCTAAATAGTTACATGTATGTGTACAAAAAGCATCACTCCTAACAGTTCTGAAAATACCAAGCCTGCCTCTGCAGCTGAAAGCTGGAAAATGTAATTTTTAACCTTTTTCTAAAGGCAACATATATATCAAAAATAAAAGTTACAGAGCTACAAGAATGGCCAACCTCTTATATTTTACTCTTCCATAAGTACATAAGCAGACAGAGGTACACTTGGGAGAATCACTGAACACACCAAATATTTAGACTGAGCTTTTGAGGTCAGGTAATAAACACTGCACAGAGGATCTGAATCAGGCTATAGCATGCAAGAGTAGGAGGACAGACAGAATATGGGAAACACCAACAGAATTACATGGTTACTCAATTTAGATATAAATATTATCTTTCTGATTCAGATGTGCGATCATCTTTCTACTCCTGGTCCTTTAAAGTGCAAACACACATGAAATCATGAGGAGATATTTTTATCAGTTATGTGAATTATTTTCTACCACTATAATATCTGAATTATAAGGGAAGCTGCTACTTAAAGCCATTTTATTACATAAAATCAGTCTGCTGAAGTAGTTGTACTTCAGATTCTGACCCATCAACATATCCACATAGGAATTTTAAATCCAAGATTTATTATTTGACAAGTATCTTTCAAAACGAAAATTTTTATTTGTGTATGTGTATATATATGGTTTTCCTTCAGATAAAAATTTCAAAGACTAGTAATAAATTCAGCTGCTATACAGTGGGAGCTAATCTAGGAAGATACTGTCATATAAAAAAGTCTTTCCTCACACTAGCACAGACAGAAGTGGGCAGCATCCACATTGATCATCTGGTGTTTAGTGCAGGGGTTCTCACCTGGAAGAGGCACACCAGCTTTACAGGGACTGGCAGAACTCCAGCCCTGCTTTTGCAGGCAGTTGTTGACACATTGATTTGAGCCACTTAGTTCTGAAAGCCAGGACACAGCTCTCCAGAGCAGCTCCCACGTAAGGCTGCTGTTCTGGAGCAGCCTGCCTTTGGCTGAAAGGTGAGTTAAAAAGACAGAAATAGCCTGCTGCTCATTGGTGATGATTCTGACCAAATCATTTGAGCACAAATCAGCACACTGACCAAACACTAGCAGCTGGGAGAAATTCACTGCAGTAGCCAGTTCTCAGCTATCTCCACTGTTGAAGTAATTTAACCTACAGTGTGGTATTGAACTGATCTAGACAGAAAAGCCAGTGGGGACATCACTTTAACTGAACTCTGCCCTTGATTCAGAAAGATATATTGGGTATTTCAAACACAGATTTCACAATGGGTCCATAACAGAGAAAAGAGCCAGTGCTCTTTCCTGAGGACTATCTTCTTTTTTGCCAAGGAGAGGATGGCAATACCAGTTTTGTCTGGAAGTAGGAGAGTGTTGAATCCAGTGATTTTCCATCACTCTGTATCACTGTCAGGCTACAATCAGGGCACATCTTACTTATCATTGACTGAAATATTGCACGCCTAACTTCAAAACTGTCCAGTTTCAAAAGGACCAACAAAGCAATGTGTCTTTTAAACCTAGTGTGACCTGACAGGGAAAGACTTTTTCGAAATTAGGATCTCTCATCTGTGAAGAATCTAGATACATTCTGATACACCATGGCTTCATTCGTGAATGAAAAGCAGCTGTGATTTACACTGTGGCCAAAAAACATCTCCACTACCTGGATCTTGAGTAAGTTCTAGTTCTAGTTTGCAGCTGTGACTTCCCGAGAAGAAGAAGCCGTGACCTTTCAGGGTATTTATGTACACTGACTACGTAGGAATTGGTGTGCTGGAATCAACAAGCAGGAGAGATAGAGACACTTCTGTGATAACGTATTTAAGAAGAAGGAAAAAAAAAGTAACAGGAAGAAGATGATGGCTGCCAGAGAAGAGCAGTGAGAAGTTGTAACAGCAAATGCAGGCACCAAGGCCAGGGCCGANCTGCCTCCTGAAGAAAAGAGGGAATGTGATATCTGTTGTAAGAGATGGAGGGGTGGGAGAGAAATTTGCCTTTAAGATGATAATTCTCATTTTAAGTTCTGATCTTATTAGAAATAAATCCTTTACATCCCCACTTGGAGCTTGTTTTGCCTGTGACAGTAAAAGATTTCTAATCGTCCTCATTCCTGCTGTAGCAAAAACCCTTCAGTTTTTTTTTCCTTTTCCTCTCTCTCTTCCCCTGTTTGTATTAGGCAGGAGGGGGGAATGAGGTGAGAGAGTGGCTGTGGGTGAATCTCTAGCATCTAGCCAAGGTCAAGCCACCACAATATTTTACCAGTGTTCTCAGCTGCGGGGATCCCAAAGAGATGTTTAGTGGCATCAGCACCACTGTGAACACAACTTGTTCCTAAGCCCGCTCTGGCTCACACCCCACATACTCTTTCCAATATATCATCGGCAAGTGAACACAGAAGACAGAATTCCTTTCTGCAGGTAGCAATGCAAGATCTTCACATATCCATTTGCTGCAGGCACCTCAGGTGATTAAAGAGAAAGATAATTTGAGGGAGACAGAGAAAAGAATTCCTTAGATGTAGCAAAAAGAGCTCACAGCTCCCTACAGCACCTGGAAAGCATCTGCAGGTCTCCTTACACAGTTTCCACAGGTGACTAAACAAACAATGGAATCATTTAAGCTACCTCTCAGCTACTAAACTGATGTGCTCACAAAGTTTTGAAAACTTACATATTAAGGAGTTTTTTTATAATTTTTGACACATATTAAGAAATGTACATACGGGAGAAACATGCTAATTCAGTTTACACATTTCTAGATTTCTGAGTTCTCATACATGGAAACCTAAAGTTGTATTTAATTTCTAAAAAAAATTCTATGTGGAAAACCACAGGTTTTTTCCTTGGACTGAACGCTCACACAAATAAACATGCACACCCAAGCATACACGTACGCACCAGTGGCATAAAGCACCATGTGCATCTCACCTAGCTATTGCATCACAGTTGTTACCCCAACCTCCTTTACTACCCAAACGGGCACTTTCAGGCCATAAATCATTTTCACAGAATCACACAGAATATTATGAGTTGGAAGGGACCCACAAGGATCATCTAGTCCAACTCATCACCTAACACCCGTACAGAGTCCGAGAGCACATCCCAGAGCGTAACACCACCTAGATCCCTCACAGTCTAGCAGGCCACTCCGAGCCGGAAGGGGTCCAGGGTCATCCAGCCCTACACCCCCCAGCTAGACCATGTCACTAAGCTCCTCGTCCAGTCTTCTCTTAAACACTTCCAGGGATGGCGACTCCACCACCTCCCTGGGCAGCCCATTCCAATATGCAATTACTCTCTCTGTGAAAAACCGCTTCCTAACATTAAGATTGAACCTCCCCTGGCGTAGCTTGAGGCCGTGCCCTCTCGTTCTGGTGTCATCAGCCTGGAAGAAGAGGTCTACACCCATCTGGCTGCATCCTCCCCGCAGGTAGTTGTAAACAGCAATGAGGTTCTTAACATAAAGGTAAAAAAAAGGTTCTTTAAGGGTGTGATTCATCTGTCCTGTTTCTCTCCATTCCCCACACAGGGAGCCTTGGGTGACTAACTCAGATATAGATGTCTACATCTTGCCACACGAATCCCACTCACAGTCTGTAATTTCCCAAGCATATCATACAAGAGCATGAGATTTCAAAACCAAAGAAGTGAGGTAACAGAGACAATTTCCCTATCCTACCCCAACCCATGCCAACTTAATTATATATGTTGCTTTTATACTGTATGTGGTTGCTAGAGAGATCTGACAAGATACCTTGGCTTGTAAGACTATCAAAATATTTTCCAAGTACGTACCACTTTTTTTCTGATCCTCAAGTTGAATGTTATTACACAGCCAAGAAAAAGATCACAGAACCACAGAATCACAGAATATTATGAGTTGGAAGGGACCCACAAGGATCATCTAGTCCAACTCACCACCTAACACCCGTACAGAGTCCGAGAGCACATCCCAGAGCGTAACACCACCTAGATCCCTCACAGTCTAGCAGGCCACTCCGAGCCGGAAGGGGCCCAGGGTCATCCAGCCCTACACCCCCCAGCTAGACCATGTCACTAAGCTCCTCATCCAGTCTTCTCTTGAACACCTCCAGGGACGGCGACTCCACCACCTCCCTGGGCAGCCCATTCCAATACGCAATCACTCTCTCCGTGAAAAACCGCTTCCTAACGTTAAGATTGAACCTCCCCTGGCGTAGCTTGAGGCCGTGCCCTCTCGTTCTGGTGTCGTCAGCCTGGAAAAAGAGATCTACACCCATCTGGCTGCAACCTCCCCGCAGGTAGTTGTAGACAACAATGAGGTCACCTCTGAGCCTCCTCTTCTCCAGGCTGAACAGTCCCAGTTCCTGTAGTCGCTCCTCATAGGGCCTGCCCTCCAGTCCCTTCACCATCCTCGTTGCCCTTCTCTGGACCCTCTCAAGCAGCTCAACATCCCTCTTGAACTGGGGAGCCCAGAACTGCACACAGTACTCAAGATGAGGTCTGACCAGCGCTGTGTACAGGGGAAGGATGACCTCCCTGGACCGACTGACCACACTGTTCCTGATGCAGGCCAGGATGCCATTGGCCTTCTTAGCCACCTGGGCACACTGCTGGCTCATATTGAGTTTCCTGTCGATCAGTACACAATGAAAGTCACACTTTCAGGAAAAGAAGGAGTTAGATGAAATTATAATTCAATTGACTAGATGAAAATTGATTCAAGGCAAAGAAAACTGCATGTCACAAGGTCTGGGAATCTCAGAGGACAACCTAGATTCAGGCAATCTGGAAAGAGAAAGGGGGTTGATCTGCATTCTCACAAACAACCAGAGCTAATCAAATTTTCCTAAATTGATTAACAGAAACAAAAGAAGAATCAGGGATCCCTGTAACTGCTTTGAATATTAACTTGAAAACTGTAGCCTCAAGATGACCCTCCGGATTGGTAAAACTGAATTCTCATTAGCACCGGATTTTTAATCTTCCCTGGAGGTGGCACCAAAAGAGGAAGAAAAAGAGGAGATACTTTTTCCTTCACTTGGAGAGACCCAGAGACAGAAGGAAGAAATGGCACCAGGTAATGTCTGAGGAAAAAAGAAGCATGAAGCATTTCAGAGGAAGTTGTATATCATCAGAGTTTTTATGTACATCAGGGAAGAGACATTTCTAATCCTACTGTGCAGAACATGCTCACTCTAGAAGTAGAGGCACTGCCTACTTGAGCAGCCTCAGCTATGAGGAATTAAATCTTTATCATTTTCCTCTTCTGACTTGAACAGTTTTCTCTTGCAATATATACTTTTCTGAAAAAAAACAGAACCGCTTGCTTTTCTGAAATATTTACTGTTGTTCCTCAGTGTACAAAGCCAAACCAGATGATTTACGTGGAATATACTACTTTCTCAGAGGCAGAAAAACCAAACAAAGAGTGCTGGACACAAAAATCTTTGAAGTACTTTAAAAACAAAGACAAATCTCAGGATCCCAAACAAAGAGATATCTTATCAATAACCAGCAAGCTTCTGCTTGAGGAAAGATGTCAGATGAAAGGAGATATCCCTATTAGAGTATTTTCAGTGTTCCCCTGAGAAGAGGCAGACAATGAAATTACAGTTCACGACTTTGGGAAAACTGCTGTCATAAAGAGTTAATGATAGTATCACACTGTGTGGGTATTACCTACAAATATACTTACAGAAATACTGGACCATCACACAAATCTTTTCTGAAATCTCCGTAAGAAAATACACTTCTGCTTTTCTTTAAAGAAATTGAGTTGAAATGGTTTATACTTTTTTTCAGCTTTGTCATTAATCTTACAAGAATTTCCAGACATTTCCATATTAACATACTTGTCTTCTCTGAAGTGGAGCACGAGAACATTTCTATCTTTAGAGGATTTTCTTTCTTCACAACCAAGAGCAGTATATTCCTTCTATTAAAATAGTTTGCAGACACATTTCTTCTAGCACACATCTAATGCATTTAGGCCCCAAACCTGTAATGAGCACAGATGTAGGGGTCTGCCCACACACAGCAGGAAAAGGGCCATAATTCTGACTCATTTGATAATTTATGCTTCTATACTGGTGTTAGAATAATGTTAATATTGCATGAAAATATTTCTATAACACATATAGTATTTGTCAGAAAATAATATTCAGAAATTGTCAAATTGCCACCATGATTCTTACATGACCAGAATATGTCATCTTCCAGTAAGCTGTACTGGTGAGGGCACACCAGAACCCAGCAACTCAGCACAAACTCACTCACACAGTGCTTTAGTATTTCCACTGTTCACAACAACAACAAAAAACCACACACACAAAAAAACCCCAAAACAAACAAACTAAACCTCAGGATAGTTTGAAACACCTGGTCATGATAAAGGGAAAGAAGCAGATTCACAGGCAGTGGAAACAAGGACAGGTAATTTGGTAAGAGTTACAGAGACAAAGTTTGGTTGTGTAGGGATGGGGTGAGGAAGGCCATGGAGAAGCTGGAACTGAACTTGTCAAGGAATGCAAAGAATAACACAAAGGCCTTCTACAGTATGCTAACCAGAAAAGGAAGGTCAAAGAAGGTCTACTACCTCACAAACAATGCTGGAAAACTGGTAACAATGGACAAGGAGAAGGCTGAGGTACTCAACAAGTTTTTTTGCCTCATTATTCAATGGGAACTTCTTTCTACATCTCTTGAGAGGATGGTCAGCAAGATGGGGACAGGGGAGAAAAGTGCTTCCCTGTAAGTAAAGATCAGGTTCATGACCACCTGAGGAAACGGATGAGACTTTGCGCAAGCTGATTTAGTGCAAGGTGTCCCTGTCCACAACAAGGGTGTTGCAACTAGATGATCTTTAACGTCCCTTCCAACCTAAGCCATTCTGTGATTCCGTGACTGAAATAAAACTGTTGCTTTCAATGACTGAGTTCTTTAAAAGAATCTTTAACATATTCAAATGACACATCTAAGTATGAAAGACATGACTGTGTGTGTGAATGCATGCATGTGGCACAGTGGGAAGATGTGTAATTATATAGATATGTATGTTACTGGATAAAAAACTTCTATTTGGGAACAAAATAACTCATAAGATTCAATTCCTAAGTTCTTGAAATCTCTTGGAAAGAGCAATTCATTCAACTCTTTTAGATCCTTTCCAAGTTTCACTATTATGGGCCAATGTCACTCAAGCCCTAACCAAAAGAAAAATATTTGGTGCTTCTTTAAGTTCCTACTAAATGATTAAACCCTCTTGTTCTGATTTACTCCCTCCTGCATGAATTTACAAAAACCAAAAAAAAAACCCAACTTTTTTTTCCTACTGTTACCTGAGTTATGGCCTTTGGATATGCAAACAAACACCATGAGGGTCCATATTCCAGGGGAGCTGTAGTGCAAGGAGGAATGGGGAGAGGGATATCCATAGGCTCATCATTCTTAAGCTGGAGGATGAGAAGTGGTGTGGCACCAACATAAATCTGATTTCACAGGAATCTGGCATGCTGCATGAGCACTGGCACTGAGTTCTTGAAAAAATGAAGCCAAGAAAAAGCCATACCTGTGTTTGCAAAGTACAGCAGTCTCCCGCAATTCAGAACAATGGTGGCTGCACCAGAGCTAAGGCACAAGCTTAGATACCTCATTGCCATATCACTATCAAGAGTTGCTTTAATACACAGGGCCACTCCC
>WEKX01001793.1:15042-29996 GCA_013390025.1 Pitta sordida | reverse complement strand
ACCTGTGAAACCTGTGAAACATGTGAAGATATACTGTACAAATCAGGAAATTATAAAGGTTCCCACAATATTTTCTTTATTTTCCCTTTGCTTAACATTCAATTTCAGAGGAAATTTAAGGTTTAAAAAATGAGTTAATAGCCCATTTACTGCTCTAATACTTCCTATTAGTTTTTTATTCTAAACCAATTAGTGAAAGGAAGTATATTTTCAAATACTGTTCTTAAAAATCTTTCTTTGTGATACTATTACAATGAGCATGATGTTTTTCTGGAATTGAATCAATATTTTACTGTCAAAGTTTAGTGAAATGTCATGAAACACATCAGCTAGATTTTGAAAGACCTTCAGTATATAACGTGGCAGTAATAATTAGAGCTGATCACAGCAGTAAAAGAGTAGGCTATTATTTTCATCATTGTGTTGGGTTTCCTGTGGCCAATTTTTTTCTGGCTGCGGGGGGTGCTCTGGAGGAGGCTTTCCTTTGAGAAGTTGCTGAAAGCCTCACTCACAGCTGACAGGTAATACCAGTCAGCTCCTGGCTGGGCCTGCTGCTGGCCAAGGTCAGGCCAATCAGGAGAGATAGATACGCCTCTGTGATAACATATTTAAGAGAGGAAAGAAAAAAGTAGCAAGAAGAAGATGGCTGCCAGAGAGGAACAGTGCGAAATTGTGAAGCAATGCAGGCACCAAGGACAGCACTGAAGGAGGGGGAGGAGGTGTTCCAGGCATCTCCCTGCAGGCCATGAGCCCGTGGAAAGGACCATGGTGAAGCAGGCTGCCCCCCTGCAGCCCATGGAATGGAGAGAGCACAGGGATACAGAGATCCACCTGTGGCCCATGGAGAGAGGAGCCCACACTGGAGTAGGTGGATGCTGAAGGGAGGCTGCAACCCATGGGAGCCCACATTGTGGCAGAGTCCTAGGAAGGATGTTGTAGCCATGGAGGAGGAGACCACACTGGAGAAGAACTGTACCTGGTAGGATCTGTGTGCCTTGGGATGGGACTCACACTGAAGCAGCGCAGCCAGTGCTCAAAGAACAGCACCCTGTGGAGTGATTCCCAGGCAGCAGAGTGTAGAAGNCTCTGTGATAACATATTTAAGAGAGGAAAGAAAAAAGTAGCAAGAAGAAGATGGCTGCCAGAGAGGAACAGTGCGAAATTGTGAAGCAATGCAGGCACCAAGGACAGCACTGAAGGAGGGGGAGGAGGTGTTCCAGGCATCTCCCTGCAGGCCATGAGCCCGTGGAAAGGACCATGGTGAAGCAGGCTGCCCCCCTGCAGCCCATGGAATGGAGAGAGCACAGGGATACAGAGATCCACCTGTGGCCCATGGAGAGAGGAGCCCACACTGGAGTAGGTGGATGCTGAAGGGAGGCTGCAACCCATGGGAGCCCACATTGTGGCAGAGTCCTAGGAAGGATGTTGTAGCCATGGAGGAGGAGACCACACTGGAGAAGAACTGTACCTGGTAGGATCTGTGTGCCTTGGGATGGGACTCACACTGAAGCAGCGCAGCCAGTGCTCAAAGAACAGCACCCTGTGGAGTGATTCCCAGGCAGCAGAGTGTAGAAGAACTGTTGCCCCTGAGATTGGACTTACTCTGGGGAGGGTCATGAAAGACTTTCTCCCATGGGAGGGGACCCTATGACAGGCAGGGAAATGGCTTCCTCCCCTGAGCAGCAGTAGGAAAAACACCAACTGCCTGGTTTTCCCCTACTCCTGTTCCCCCTTTGTCTCCTGGAGGAAAAAAGGGAATGTGGTATCTGTTGAAAGAGAAAGAGGGGTGGGGAAGAAGGTTGCCTTTAAGATGATAGTTCTGACATTAAGTTCTAATCTTGTTAGAAATAAATCCTTCATATCCCACTTAAAATGTTGTTTGTCTGTGACAGCAAAAGATATCTCATAGTCCTCATTCCTGCGGTAGCAAAAGCCATGTCATTTTTTTTCTTGAAATGAAGTGAGAAATTGGTTGTAGGTGAATCTCTGGCATCCAGCCAGGGTCAAACCACGACAATCATACTCAAGAAAATCTCTTCACAGAAAGGGGATTTTCCTGCAGCAGCACGAGAGTTCCAAATACACTACTTCCTAAGGTTTTCATATACAGTCAGGTCTCATATATCGCAGACCCACGGTCTTAATTGGGTTCTGTGAAGCCCTTCTTCCACATTGAATGGCAGCTCATTAATATGCAAATTTGTCCCACACCTTCAGACGGCTCCCTGGCACTGTTTCGGTACTGTGTTGCTGTGTATTGGTTACCATGGCGGCCATGCCGGGAGGGTGGGGCCAGTGAAGGTGGGACGGGGCGAGGGGAACAGCAGGGCAGGCATGGGCAGGGCAGGACAGGACAAATCACCACGATGGGGCCAGCACAGACGGGGTGGGACAGGGCGAGCCACCATGGCAGGGCCGGTGCATGTGGAGCGGGATGGGGGGAAAGGAGCAGGTGAGCCGCTGTGGTGGCTGTGGGGGTTGATTTGCGTATTCATGACTGCCTAATTGAATATTCATGAGTGCCAGGTCACGCATGCACAGTTGTGAAATGGGGCCTCCTTCATTGCTAAAAAATCATGCCACTAAGATGTGAAGCCTCAATATGGCGGGCACGAAGTGCAAGAGGGCCGACTCTTGAAAGCAGAAGGACATTTCAGTCTTTAACTATCCTGTTTACAAATAAGTTGGTTCTGCTTTATGCGAAAATCATGTTACATCCTCTTTTCAGTCCCATTTACACTGTGAGTGAAATAAAACTCTTGAGTAAACAATTAGGGATAATTTTTATGGACATGTTGATCCACAGATTTTTTTTTGGAACATTAATGCTCAACATATTGTCAGCAAATTCTTTTGTTAGCTACATGACATTTGCATTCTACGTCATGTTAACAGAATGTGGCTGAGTACCTGCTTTCTGTTTCCCTCCTCGTAAAGAAAACAGGTTGTCAAAAAGTCTGGGAAAGAATATTAGAACTTAGGATTTCTGGAGTAGGAATAAAGGAACAAATAAGTATCATATAAGAAACTAGTAGTTCTTTCCCCATCTGAACTCTGTGACATAATCACAGAATCACAGAATCACAGAATATTATGAGTTGGAAGGGACCCAATATGGTTTTATATGCAGCGATCTCTTGCTACTTTGCAGTTCACTATTCATGGCTTCAATACATTACGATTATTTTCCCTCTACGACTTTACAGTATTTTCTGTATTGACCCTATTAACCATTAGTTTGTTAATTTCACTTATTACGGCATCCTTCTGGAACAAACCCTCCATGATATCTGAGGGATTACTGTATTTATTAAAATTTCTTAAGTGACACCTAAATTTAGTATTATCTTATAACCAGGAAAATTATATGCACACTCTCTCTAAGGAACACAGGCAGTTATTTACCTTGGCCTTTTTGTATTTCGATATGTTCAGAAATGCAAGGACCATTACCCTTCAATGAGTGCTTTTTTCTCCACTTGTTGAAAACAGAGAGCAGACAAAACAATCTTCTTTCATTCATATGAAGGTTCCTTCCAACAAAAAAAAAATTAAAAAAGGAAACCCAGGGGACCCCAAATGTATTTCATTGTTCATTTACATTTAAGTAAATACTTTTAAAAAATTTCTTTGTGTGTGTAATATGTCCAGTTTTAGAATAAATAAAAAAACAAAGGGAAAAAAAATTAAATCAGCTGTTATGAGAGCACATGTAGGTCATTGGCCGCATCAATCTTTCTCCTCCCTCACTCTCAAAATAAAAATATCTGCTCTGAAAAATTCAGTAGTTCAGCTGTTCAGGCAAGGCTGCTTACACTCCCAGTGAAGACCCAAATGCTTCAAGTTTCAGGACAAAACCTCGCTGGATAGCCACAAATTTGTAATTAGACACATAAACTGTCAAACTGAGTACTAATGTTGTTCTCAGTGGTATTTAAGAAAACACTCAATTGAATCTATCTGGTAGCTAACAGCTTTTATCCATGTGCTCAGAGTACACCTAATTTTTTTAAAAGACAGTAATTGAAAGAATGGGCTACAAAGAATGATGGCACTTTACCTGCTTTTGAATAACAACTCGTTGTTTATAAAATCACCCCACAGTTGCCTCTCATAGGTTAATAACTTAACACAAGGCAAATAAGCTCTGCAAGGGTCTGGTCTCTTGTCAATTCAGTGAGTTAAAAAATATATGACTATAGTTCAAGGGAGTAAAGCAGACCTACTGAGAAAGTAAATTTCAGAGGACCTCTTGGTATTAAGCAATACTGATGAAATTTCATTAGTCAGTATAGATGAAATTCCATTCAGTGTTGATAAACACAAAGGAACCTGAATGAGGAATAAACAGACCTAACTATCTGAAGAGAATGGCAGTCTTGAAATTACCTGTCATTACTAAGGAAGATATTTTCGAGCCACTGAAGATAGTTCTCCAAAAGTAACTGGTGATAGAGATTACTAGAACAAAACCAGAGCAAAAATAAATATGAAATGTTACTGTGTTTATTAATGGCGCATCTTTATCTTGGTTCTTATATAGAGTCCTGATCAATAGTTTCAAAAGGGATGAAATACAACTATAAAAGGTACAGAAAAAAGTAAAAAATTTAATCAAAGTGATGTTGTGATGCATGATGAAAGATTACATTAGCTAGAATTCTTCAGGTGCTTAAAGAAAACTACAGGTGGGAATATGGTAGAAGTAGATCTAGAGAAGAAAAGTTAATGTTACCCTTTGTTTGGGAACTCCCCATACCAACAACTGCATTATATTAGTAAACAGAATCAGAGATCCCTTGATCTGAGCTTGCAGTCTGGCTCAGGCATGAGCAGCTATTCAGGATTTTAGAAACCTTCATGAAGCTAGGTGGCATTTTAGCTGGTTTTCAAATTAAGATTAGCTGGGGGAATTTTCTTGCCATATTTTTTTTCCATGGAAAGCCTATAAATCCCAATTTCCTACTACAGGCTTTCCCCTGTTTTTATGCAACTCCATGTCTTGTGTTTTTACATAACTTAGGAGGGGTGAGAGGTCTCTATTTTACTTATACTTCATTAAAAAATATTTTTAAGAATAGACTTGCATGTGTTTTGCAGGTGACACAACCTGCCCATCCAAAGCAGTCCCTGCAGTAAAACTTTGGCAGAGTCCCGGCTCAGGGGAGGGCAGAGACGTGCCGGGGTTGTGAGTCACAGCTCGGGGAAGGATGGGGACTCCCGGCTCAGACATGTCCCTGCTTTGTGGGGCATGGAGGGGCCAGGAGTCACCCTACCATAGCACAGGACAGAAGTCACGTGTGTGTGAGAGGGGACCATGTGTGTGAATGTGGCTGAGTGGGTAAGGCCCCTCCTCCTCCTCCTGTGATGTGTGCCTGGGGGAGGTCGGGCCAGATCTTCTCCTGGGCTGGGTGCCGAGGGCGCTGCAGCAACGGAAAGCCGTGGGGAGAGAGCAGAAGAGATTCCCTGCACTCTCTTGAGATGTCAGAGGCCCCAGGGCAGTCCTGAGAATTTCTCAATGTGCTCCAGAGCTGAGGGGGGCAGGGTACTGGTGGGGCTTAATTGCATATTCATGAACTTTCTACTGTTGCGAATCACAGGCTTCATAGGAGGGGTCTGGACCGAATGACCCACAAAACTCAGGGGATCACTGTGTATATATATATTGAGAAAAACAAAATAAGAACAAACAGTAACACAACAGTAACAAGGAGAAAAGAAAAAAACCTGAAACTAAAAAGAACACTCCACCTGCTGTCCCTGCATAGCCATCAGGTACCGAATCACCCATCAACACCCCAGAGCTCTCCGTCCAAAAGATAAATGGAGTCCTCCACTTACACCTTTGTTGAGGAATTCTGCCTTTTTTTTTTAGTTTGATTCATTTCTCCTTTCCTCAGACTTTGATAATGACATGGTCGTTATGGAAGAATTAACCCATGACATGGCTTTACCCTATTTACTGCTGCTTCGTGGGTTTCACTTATCACAGCATCTTTCTGGATCCAAATCCCTGTGATATTCAAGGGGCTACTGTACCAGGTTTTTACTTTTCCCATAGTGCAATTTTTTGTCCCTAAATCAGACTCTTGAGTTCTATTCCAAGAACCAACACCTACTCTTTACCACTGGCTGGACTTTACAGCACCCAGAAGTCTTGGCAAATATTGAAAAAAAAAAAAAACCCAACATGAAAACAAGTGCAGTCAATAATGAACAAACCAGGAAGAGCTCTGATTTCAGCACAGGCTTGCTGTGACAGGAGCTATGAAACACGTCATATTTAGAGAAACAGAACTAGGTTATGAATCCTGTTCCAAGTCTGAGAGGCTACCTGCTGTGAGCAGGAGCTGGCTGTCGCTGCCATTTCCACAGGCTTTTGAAAGAAAAAGGTAAGAAGATAGAAAAGGAAGTCAAAGTAGAGACTCTGAGTGGTGCCTGCTTTTTGTGCTGCTGTCTTCGCCTCTTTCAAAGTTACCTATGTATGCAAGCACATGAATGCTTTCAGAGTACATGGAAAACCTGGTCTAAGTCAAAGTTCAGGTGTCAGAATATTACCAAGAACAGGGCTGTAATGCAGAAAAACAAATCTTGCATGTAGAGTCACAAACAGTTGCCTCATTACCTCTGTAGAGTAGAAGCAGCAGTTATCCCATATCCTCTCCTGTCCTAAACTCCAGGAGTCTAGAAGTCTGGCTTTTCTAACCTGATACACTCTTTACATGTCCTGAACACTCAATGCTGTCATTAAGGGAATGGCTAAGCAGATAGAGAAAGCTGACAAAGTAAACAGCCAGTCATAACTCTCTATTTCACAGCCATTCATAACCTGAGAGGAAAACTTAGTCAGACTGTCTTTCCAAGAGCTCCAGAGCAAACAGTTTGTCAGTATACTCTCACTATATTAACCCTAATTTTTGTGATTTCCGCCTACATACTAGAAAATACCACTGAGTTGATGTTACAAGCACAGTTCTAGCCCTCTCAAATTGTTGTTTGCTTGTGAAAAAAGTAAGAAGGAGAGAATGGAAACTCTGACTGGATTAATAAGGGTGTCAGTGCAATAAACTTAAGTGAATGGAATCATTGATTGCCAGAGCTGTATGCAAACATTTGCCACTTCAGTCCACTCAGTTTCTAATTTTACTACTCAAAAGGCAGAGCTACACATTTGCCTGCACAGCAGGACATGGAGAGGTTATTCGAGGAGTGCGTGCTTATAGCAGCAATGCTGACAGTGCTGGCAGTTGGGCAGCTACAAACCACCTGGCCTGGCAGCCAAGCTCCACAAAGTGTCCTTGGCATAAAACAGGAACCAGAAAACAGCAGCCAGAAAACAGCACTACTGAAGGAGTTTGGGCTAATTTATGGATGTATCAGGACTACTAGGGAAGAAATGAAAGAAAGAAAGAGAGAGCAGGAAGGAAGAGGGAAGGAGGGAAGGAAGTAAAGAGGGAAGGAAGGAGGGAAGGAGGGAAGGGGGGNAGAAAGAAAGAAAGAAAACAACATTTCTTTTTTTCCCCCTTCAAAAAGACTGTCTGACAAACAAGTGCATGCCATGATTTTTAAAAAAATCAATGTCAAAATATCCTGGATGCATTGAGATTAATTAGAAAATTTTAAAAAACACATAAAAAACCTCTTGAGGAATATGAGATCTGAGCTCAAGTATTGATGCCTCTGAATCAAAAGCCAAGGCTAAAGCCTTGCTTCACAGAATCACAAAATTAACTAGGTTGGAAAAGAACTTTGGGATCATCAAGTCCAACCTATGACCTAACACTATCTCATCAACTAATCCATGGCACTATGTGGCATGTCCAGTCTGTTTTTAAGCACTTCCAGGGACGGTGACTCCACCACCTCCCTGGGCAGCCCATTCCAATGGCCAACCACTCTTTCTGTGAAGATTTTTTTCCTGTCGTCTAGCCTAAACTTCCCCTGGCACAACTCGAGACTGTGTCCTCTCATTCTGTCACTGGTTGCCTAGGAGAAGAGGTCGATTCTCATCTATAAGAGGAAGCTGGGCAGATTTGAATTGCAGGTGTGAATTACAGGTGCTGAGTTACAGGTTTTTAATTACTGGCAGTGTCGTAAATAGTGTATCCAATCAGTTTAAAAGAAAGCAATCATGTCAGTCACCATCTGTTGCAATAAGGGGTATGGACTCTGAAGGGGTTAACTAATGAAGACAAATTTATTAGAGTTACCAGTTTCTATACAGCCACCACAGCTGCCATTGGCTGCACCCATGACTACTTTGTTTTAAACTGATTGCGTATGTAGTGTTACATGTAATACACTAGTCACTTCCTCCTATATACCTCTTTTAAGGCAATTGTAGGGAGCAATCAGGTCTCCACTGAGTCCTCTCTTCTCCAGGCTAAACAACGTCAGCCTCCCCACACAGTCCAGGTAGATCTTATTTTTGGGGCCAATCTCAAAATTACATACAGGAAAGATATCACCACTGACCATGGAGACCTTTGTACAATCATTCCCAATTACACTAACCACTCTGCATATGATAGAAAGACACAAAGCAGTATACCATTCATGTTGGACATTTGATCTGTTGCCGAGAAATAGTCAGTCCTACAAAATTATTTGACTCTCCTGACTGGATTATTTAAGTCTTTTGTACATATGTTAAATGACAGCTAGTTAAAAAAGACAGCTCACAGTGCTTTCAAAAACAAGCATGAAACCACCTTGCAAAAGTGGCCTCTAATTTCCTGTATAGCTGTAGAGGTTTCATTTGCTGAAATGGTGGAAACACCCATCTCTTGCTCTACATATGCCATCAGCATAGTATTTATTAAAAATTTCTATAATCATACTTTGGATTTCTAGTTGTGTATACACACAGAGATTAGGCTGATTCAGAAGAGACAGGGAAGAATTAAAAATTTCCCGGGCATCAAATAGAACCTGAAACCAACATGACAGATAATAAGTTAAACATTACATACACATTAATCAATTAATAGAAATTAATTCCAGATAAAGGAGCAAACAAAACCTTTAGTTTCCTATTGTAAATGAAATTATTTCATCTGGGCTATCTCACTCACAAAGCAAAATTTACAACATTATCCACCGAAGCAATATTCATGAATGAAAATAAATCATTTTTGGTATTCATTGTGGATCTTGCTGAAGTACTGCTCGGCTCGTATAAAGATTTTGCTGAAGTTCTCAGCAATGTGCACCTGAAAGGAGTTATTAACCATACAATGTCCATCAACTTCCAAGGGTGAGTAAGGGATACAAGGGATACAAGGTTAAAATGTAGAAGATGGTCAGATGTCGCACAGATCTAACATGAGCATACAAACGGGATGGATCTTGGTTACAACTTTCAGTGTGAGAGTGGAAGGAAATATTCGATCTATTTTAGTCTCTGTAGCTTGTTTTGATCAACAAATGAAACAAAATTTGGAAACTGCAAAGCTATTTATTGGGTACAGGATGTGGTTCACTGTTAATATCCTGTCACATTGTCAGGATGAGCTCCTTCCTGACAATAAACACAACTCAGTCATTGTTTCCTAACTGAAGTTGTTGGGTTTTTTTCTGCAGAACAAGTCAATCCCAGCCTTTCAATACAGCTGGCTTATCTGCATAGGGAGCACTGAGACTGCAAGGGTACTATGGAATTATTCGGTGTTGATTATGTGAAGTGCTGCAGTACTTTTCCACTGTACTGTGCACTCCTGTAGCTTTCCTACCCCTTCCTTCAGGAGGAAGGAGTTGGAAAGGCAGCCTTGGTGATTTTCCTTCCTGAGTTCAACGAGATATGTCCTAACCCTTAAGAAGGTACATTGTAGTAAAGAGAAAGGCAGAAGGGGAGCAATAAAATGTTTTAATTAAGCTTCATCTTCCAACTTCTCAATAAGCTATGAGAGATTTTACTCACAAACAATGCCTTGAAGCAGACAAGTAACTTGGAAAAAAAGACTGCATCTCATTCACAGGAGAAAAATGAACAGATCCTGTCATCAGTAGATGAGGATAAGTGAGCAGGTCTAAATTCACCTGAATGTTAGTGGTCACTATTACCATGATACTGTTGATGACATACAAAACAAGAAGCTGTAGAACAAATGGAGCTAGTAGGAGGGTGCAAGAAAAGAAAAAGCACTGTGAGAAAAGGGATGTTGTAGAGCTACTCGAACAGCAGTACAGATTTGCCCATCACCTATCCAAAGAAAGCATAGTATGACAAATATTTGTGGCATGAGAGCAGAATGTCATTTAGGTGAAAAGTTGTCTCCTCATGTTAGCAAAAAGACTGAGCTGCTGGGACAGCAAAAGTAACACTCAATAGTATATGGTGTGATGAAATACATATTGAGAAAGAATATCCTACAAGAAAGGACTGGAAGGCAATGCTCCTCCACTGTTCTTCCTCATAGGTATAAGGAGGTGCATGTAATATGCTGGAAATAACTCTTCTACCTGAGGATTCAAGAAACATGTAACTCAATTCTCCTTTATCTATTTGCTTACCTGGTTTCTCCTTTTGTCTTTAATGGCCTTGGCCATCTGTGGTTCTGTGACTCTGTCTCAACAGTTCCCCTCGGTCTGTTCTCGATTGTTTCCAAACCTGAGGGAATTTTTATGCAATCCTTGGTTTACTTGTTCCAAAGTATCATTTTAATGTATTATGACATCTTTTGGATCCAATAGGGATTTGATACAACGTGGGGTTTATTTGCATGTCATTTTGGTGCTTTTGAACACCAGTAGAACATTAAAGAAGAAGATACATTAATTTTGATGCCAAAGAGGCTTGGAGGTAGAATTTTTTTTTTGTATCTGAAAGCAGCTGTTGCAGCTACAAGTGAAGAATTTTGTGAGCAAAAACTGTATTTTGACTTTATGCCCAGAATATTCTATCTCTGTTAGAAGCAGCATTGCAATTAAAAATTAGTACTTGCTTTAGCATCAGACTATCACATTTTAATTTTTTCTTTTTAAATAAAGGAAGCAACAACCTTTACAAACAAAGGGGAGTCATTAAGTGATTAAGATTCATGATTTTTACTCTGTTAACCTTAGAGATCTCTTCAACACTACAAATAACTTCATTTCCTGTTCATTTGTAAATACTGCTGTGGATTATATGAAATGCTTTCATTCCATCTAGGGAAAGGAGCACTTGTGATTGAATGTATTTGCTCTCTACATGAGCTACTCTACAGGCCTAGCTGCACTGATGGCTACTTTAACCAGAGGTATGTGACGCCTTGAAACAGAATTGAAACAGAATATTGAGTTTGGAAGGGACCCACAAGGATCATCGAGTCCAACTCTTAGCACTGTCTCCCTGGCGGGAATCGAACCCGGGTCTCCCACACGCCAGGTGGGGACACTTACCACTGTACTAAAGTGGGCCTTGACACCCATTTTATACTTCCAGATCATTAGGAGTCAGAACAGTGACATTCCTACATATACACGTGTGCCCCAATTTGATGAGTGAAAATAATTTACAGGCTTTTGAATGTTGTATTAGCTATAGTCATTACAGAGGGATCTTTGTAAGAGCGAGTAAAACACACAGCATATAGGCTGGCTAGTTTAATTTTAAAGTTGCTTCTGTAATGTTTATTTACAGCTTATTCTCACTGCATGAAGATAAGCAGTTTAAACTGTATCCACTGGAGAAACACAAAAGATGTGGTACCAGGAAAAATAAACATGTCTAAGGATATTCTACTCTTCTTATCTTGTCTCTGTGTCTATATTATGGGCATCTCAATTCAGTTACAGAGCTTCAGATGGGGGAAAATGAGATGTCATTGAGACAAGGCTGAATTTTGTCTGTTAGTAAATGAAAAAAACAATCCTCAACTTTAATTACCCTGATTACAGTGCTCATTGCTGGTCTGAGACTCTGATAGCAAACAGCAAAGAAAAGCTTTTTGAAATATCACTTCAGTCTTGTTCATATCTTGTGCAACTGCAGAATTTAAAACATTTCACTAAACAGGGTCCGTGCAATTTCTTTCACTCCCTTATCAAAACTAAATGTACTGCACCTCACAGAAATATCTGAGTGACTTGAAAGCTGCCTCATTAGGTCATGTTCAATAATAGCAGCTTAAAATTCAACAAAGTCTCCATATCTAGCATTTCCAAGTAGCTGGCTCTTAGTGACAACTTACTCAGGATATCTGAGTCACACTTCAGAGTCTGTCAGATGCTTCTATGAATGCTTGGTTAGAATGGGCACAAAGGGGAAAGGAAGGCTTTTGGCTCTTCCAGTCCTGCTTTTCATAGCTTGCCTCTGTAGTAGAATTCCCTCAGCTGCAGGTCCTCTGTCTTGAGCAGTCAAACATCTCCAGCCAGCCTCATGGAATTAGCACCCCCATCCCAGATGCAGCCTCTTTAGAAGATAAGAAAAGTATTTCCCTGATTTCCTTGTCTTAAACATGACATTTATTTTTCATTAGTGTTCAAATTTATAAGGAGCTAAGTTTCTAAAAAAATCTCAATGCCTGAGTCCATGCACCAGAGTCCAGACTGCACTACCACAGGTTTTTCAGGCGCCATGGGTCTTTGCAAGCAGGCTCTATATATCAAGTATCTCCACATTTAGAATAATTAAAAAAGTTAAACATGATAGGTTTTTCCTTAGGCAGAATCCTCATCCTGGCCCAATTTCTACACCTCTCCTCTAATGGCACCTTTTCTGATATTCTTACAAAATTCTGGCATGAAATATTTCCCTTTCATTAACATAGGATTGCAAGAAAAAATCTTCAGTGAACTGAAGCTGAATTACAGCTTCCCAGTCAGTGACTTGTACACAAGATAGGCACATTTTGAAATCCATCTTCCAGTTAGCAGTGATCCTGTAATTAAAGGAAGAGGCAGAGTGGCCTTACTGCTATATGCTCTCAAGCACTGGGCTGTCAATATTGCTTTGTTGCTGAAACCACTCTGTGCTGGTTTTGGCTGTGTGGAGTTAACTTTCTTCATAGTGGCTAGTATGGGTTTAAGTCTTGGATTTGTGCTGAACACAGGTTTGACAATCTAGAGATATTTTAGTTATTGTTGAGCAGTGATTTAGACAGAGCTAAGACCTTTTCTGCTGTTCATACTGCCACTGTGGCAAGAAAGTTGGGGGTGCATTGGACGCTGGGAGGACACACAGCCAGGACAGGTGACTCGAAATTACCAAAGAAATATTCCATAGTACGTGACATCATGTCCAGTATATAAAGTAGGGTGAAGAATAGGAAGCATTTGGAGCAACAGCTTTGTCTTCTTGAGTAACTGTTACTTGTGATCAGGCTCTGCTGTCTTGGAGATGCCTGAACACCTGCATCCTCATGAGAAGCTGTGAATTCCTTTTTTTGTTTTATTTGTGGGAAAAGCTTTTGCTTTGACTAATAAACTACCTTTATCTCAACTCACAAGTTTTCTGCCTTTTACCTTTCTGATTCTGTTTCCTGATCCCACTGTGGGGGAGTAAGTGAGTGGCTGTCTGGGGTTTGTTTGATGGTTGGAATAAAGCCTCCACTTGGATGATTTGAGGGTTCAGAAACTTATAGATTATAGTTGTTATGGTTTAGGGGTTTTTCTGCTGCTCTGGTAGCGAGGGGGTTAACAGCTCAGTTCTTGCCTGAGCTCTCCGTGCTGCCAGGGCTTTCAAGGTTATAGAGTAGAGATAAAGGCGTCTCTGCTGAATAACATACTTGGGAGAGAAGAAAAAAAAGTTCAGTAGTAAGATGTAGCGTGCCAGCTCAGAACCTGCGTCGGGAGGCTGAGAGATTTGAAGGCCCCCAGGCCCACGAGAGAAGGGGTAGAGATGTTCTTCCAGGCATCCCGCTGCTGCTTGTGAATTGGACTGACCATGGTGAAAACCTATGGACCAAAGAGAGAGAACCAGGACCGCAGAATCCGTCTAAGCATTAAGACTGAAGATGGAGAGGTAACGCTGGACAAACTGCTGATNTTTTTTTTTAGTTTTCTCCTTCAGGAGAAGTTGGGGTGGGTCTCTGGCATCCAGCCAGGGTCAAACCACGACAATAGTGAAGTAAGTATAGGCTGGGAGACTTAGGGATTTTAATGAAAGAGTTAAATTTTATTGATTTTTAGAAGAATTATTAGATTTTAGAAACATTCACTGGGCCTGAAATTCAATACCCAATATTAAAGGTAAGAAAGTCTTGTTTTACAGTCCTGAAGTATGAACAGAACATGGACCTAGTCTAAACACAGGGCAAGAACGTGAAACATTGGAGCTGATTGGTCAGAAGTCTTAAAGCAAGGTTGAAATTTATGACATAATGCTGAAGGGATATATATTCATGAGGCAATTTCCATATGTATGAGGCATAGGTATAAAGATGGGTGGCAAATCTGGGGTGGGTTTTGGTTTGCCTTTCGTTCACAGGTTCACAGGTTATTCCAAGTTGGAAGGGATCCACAAGGATCATATAGTCCAACTCCCAAGCAAATGCCCACCAAGGGATCAAACTCACAACCATGGTACCATTGGCACCATGCTACATCTGTCCAAGCCTCCCATTATCTACACCATCTCACTGAGTTCCTCATCCAGTTTTTTCTTAAACACCTCCAGGGACAGCAAATTCACCAACTCCCTGGTCAGACCATTCCACTGTGGGATCACTCGCTCTGTGAAAAACCGCTTCCTAACATCCAGTCTAAACCTCCCCTGGTGCAGTCAAGGCCGTGTCCTCTTGTTCTGGTGCTGGCAGCCTGAGAGAAGAGATTTACACCCAGCTGGCTGCAACCTCCCTTCAGGTAGCTGTAAACAGCAATGAGGTCACCTCTGAGCCTCCTCTTCTCCAGGCTGAAAAACCCCAGTTCCCGCAGATGCTCCTCATAGAGCTTGTTCTCCAGTCCTTTCACCATCCTTGTCACCCTTCTCTGAACCCTCTCATGCAGCTCAACATCCTTCTTAAACTGGGGAG
>WEKX01001792.1:33825-52896 GCA_013390025.1 Pitta sordida | reverse complement strand
GAGGAAGGAGAGACTGCACGTGCCAAGACCTCACCCGCTACCCTGCACGCTTGCCCTGCCTGCACCAACTGCCACGCAAACTGCCTTTTAGTTGCTTATTTACACGCCCCTCACAGTTGCCAAGCCCCCCACAGTTGCCCAAGTCCCCCGCAGCTAACAACCCTGTTTGCCTTTCTTCTGTTCGCTGTGCTCAGGTTTGCCGTGCTCACAGGAGAGGCAATGATTTAAGCACCCACAGGTGGGGAGTCACGTGGTTCCCTAGGGGCTCGCGATGCAAGCCCTACAAGTCCAAAGTAGCTGCTTGTCAGTGAATCGCCGCTGGGCCGGCCCGTGCCATCCGAGGTCGCTGATGGGGCTCTCCCTGCCTGGTGCTGGCCCTGGGTGCTGTGCTGAAGTCACGCGGACCCCTGGGGGCTCACGATGCAAGCCCTACAAGTCCGAAGTAGCCGCTTGTCGGTGAATCGCCGCTGCACCAGCCTGTGCCATCCGAGGTTGCCGACGGGGCTTTCCCAGTGTGGTGCCGGCCCTGGGTGCTGTAGAGGCAACATTTGAAATCCATAGTGGTTGGTGGGAGTCATTAAGGTAATCTGGACTTTGCAGTCAATAAATACTTTGCTAGAATTTTAATATATTGTCTACCATCTTGTGAATTCCTTAATGGGTGTTATGATTTCAGTTGCTTCTGCTCTCCTCTGCTGGTTAGAAAGGAAAAAAAACCCCTGTAATCCTATGGTGAGTGTTCAGTTTCTTGAAATAGTAACTGTTCAGTTCACTAGTTGTCTCTGTTTCACAAATTAATCCTGGTCTTTCTAGATAACTTTATGGACATGAGATGCCTAATGAAACAGAGTAAGAGATGTACTAACAACTGTTAGGAGGAAGAAAAGAACATGATACATATTTTGTTTTGACAATACTTAAAGCAGCATTTGAAATATACCTGTAATAACAGGCAAAAAAGAATAATAGCACCATATGAAAGTGAATACATAGCTGATTTTTTTTCTTTACTACTGTTTTTGGAATTCCTGTCACTGCTCAACATTAGTTTATCCGTACTACACTGTTGTTATATATATTTCTACTAAAAGTACCACATAATTAATAGTACATAGACCATTAGTTAAACTACCTGTTAGAATTCTTAAATGGGTGAAACATCTCACAGCCCATCACTTACGGTTTCTGTCTTTCCATATTAGTAAGTCTCAGACAATGTTAATGTACCTGAAGGATGTGGGTCACAAAAACACGAGTACTGAGCAAAGGAAATGGACATACATTTGAGTCTTAGAGCCTCTTAAGAGCTTTACTGGTGTAAACTTGGCTATAAATTGACAAGAAACCATGTTTGCCCTCAGGCTGTCTGAAATCTATGTGAAGAAAAGTTTGTAGTGCTTTGGAAAAAAAAACCACTTTAATGGATTGCCATCCATTTAGATTCCAGCTGTGGCATTGTGCTCTGTGTACATACTCTGTCTTGTTATGATATGCAAGGGAAATTTAAGCCCACTTGCTATACACTATCATAGCAAGTCAAGCATTCTTCAACATTGCTTGATACTGACCAATGTATACCTTAAACAGTTACCAGTGCAGCTTTTTTTAAAGGTAAGCTAATAAATAACCATGCAAAACCTCTGCCAGAATAAGCTTAAGTTAAGACATTCTAACTGTTTTTGTTTTACTGCAGTAATACAAGGAGTCTACCACAGTCATTTTTGGAAAACAGGAAAGCAAGTACCTTAGAAAGCAAACTGAGTGATTTTTCTTGAGTGCTTAGATGAGTATTCTAGTATAACCCTCAATTCTTTTCAATGCTGATGCTTTAATGTATTATCTTCCTTTTTTTTCCCCCTTTTTTTCCCCTCTGACAACTTCGTGCACTTTTGTTCTCTGCCAGAAGAAAAGCAGAAGTTATTTCAATTGACAGTAAATTTGATGGCATACCAATAAAGAAGAAAAAAATAAAGCACAAAAGTTTTCAGCTGAAAGTAGGTTGTTCTTACTCAGGTGATTATTACTTATCCATCAGAACAAATCTTGCTCTATTTTCATGTTTCTTGAGTAGGGCTTTAGAGTGGGATATTGTTCTATTGACTTTTCCCTGTGTTTTGGGCAAGCCACTACCTCATTTTATGAATTACAAATGCAGTGATCCCTCGCAGGCTGTTGGGTCTGGTCCGCCTCATGCGAGTCGTGAAATCTGCAAAGATAGCAAACCCACTACGTAGTTGAGTACGCCACGCCCGCATCCACGCCCCCTCCCCTAATAAGGTTTGGATGACGGTCCTGAGAGCAGGGCTTGTCTCAGATGTCTGCCTGTGCTCTGCTGAGGCGGGGGGCGAGCATTATAGCTGGACCTCTAACACCAAGACTTTTGAAAGCTCTCTCTCATAGTATATTTAAGACATTGACTTGTAACTTGATTGGCCAGGGTTTGGCTGTGCCAGAGAGAGTTTTTAAGAGTTTTGACAAGTTCTTTGAATCTACTTTGCATGTGTTAAATGGTTTACATTTATAAAATCATGATAAAGATGATTTTTTTTTCCTATTTGGTTTGCCACTAGAGCACACAATGCTTGTAAAATTAGAGACATGTTTGTGAGGGATACTCTTCCAAACTGAAATAGTGTAAGCAAATATAATAATGAGATTTTAGGAACCTGGTTTCTGCCAGATCATAAGTCTGGTTTGATTTAAAGNGGCTGTTGGGTCTGGTCCGCCTCATGCGAGTCGTGAAATCTGCAAAGATAGCAAACCCACTACGTAGTTGAGTACGCCACGCCCGCATCCACGCCCCCTCCCCTAATAAGGTTTGGATGACGGTCCTGAGAGCAGGGCTTGTCTCAGATGTCTGCCTGTGCTCTGCTGAGGCGGGGGGCGAGCATTATAGCTGGACCTCTAACACCAAGACTTTTTTGCGAATATGTGGGGGCTCACTGTATCATTACATTTAACTGCCTTTTTTTTGAGATAAGTAAACAAAAGTGGTATGTTTTTAAGATTTGATTTTAGATTTTAACTTTAAACCTCCTTTAAAACAGTTCCATGTTGTATAGAACTTATTCAAAGCATGATTATTTTTTTTTAAAGTCACAATATTTTACCTAAATAAAGTCAATAGATGGAATGACTGCAGATATACGTAGATAATTGGTTTGATTTGTTTTGTTTTTCTTTTCCCTGAAAACACATACTTGAATTTGTAAATGTAGTAAGAAGGCAATCTTAATCAATATTTATACAACAGAAATCCTGTACATTATAGCTGGACCTCTAACACCGAGACTTTTGAAAGCTCTCTCTCATAGTATATTTAAGACATTGACTTGTAACTTGATTGGCCAGGGTTTGGCTGTGCCAGAGAGAGTTTTTAAGAGTTTTGACAAGTTCTTTGAATCTACTTTGCATGTGTTAAATGGTTTACATTTATAAAATCATGATAAAGATGATTTTTTTTCCTATTTGGTTTGCCACTAGAGCACACAATGCTTGTAAAATTAGAGACATGTTTGTGAGGGATACTCTTCCAAACTGAAATAGTGTAAGCAAATATAATAATGAGATTTTAGGAACCTGGTTTCTGCCAGATCATAAGTCTGGTTTGATTTAAAGTACTTTTTCCTGAAAGAAGCAGTCATAACAACAATGAGCGACAATATCTATTTTTCAGATTTTATACAGATTTCCCATTTTAGATAGAATTTTGTAGAAAGTTTCATACCTTGTATTTCATGTATACAACTTATCTGGTTTTAATTGAGATGTTGAATTTGGAATATCAGGCTGCTCTATAACTGATTCTAGGTTTCTGTGCATTGTGCTCAAAGAAAATTTCTCTATAACCATGAATTCTTGAAAAAATTACATGGAAAACTAAGAATTGTTTGTAGAACAAACAATAATAATTCCTGTTGTGAACGTCCCTTAGGCTACTACTAAAGGAGTTCAAAAACTATTGCCCTGGAGTGCTAGCTCGTGGTCCTAAGGTAGATATAGGAGATCAGCATAAATGAACCCTTCGAATATTTTCGAGGCCAGGATGAAGAATATGGTTACAAAATTAGTCTAAGCTGCTGCCCTTTCCCTCAAAGTGTTCCAATAGCAAAAAACCCTGAAGAAGCGTTCACTCCGATGTGCTGGATTTCTGGAAAAGACATACTGAAAGATAACAATAAAGAGTAAGTATAGATGCATGTTAATCTCCATGCCTCCACAGTAACACTCAGTAATATGATTGACTATTTAATGTCATTTCACTTCCTATGACTAACACAGTGATTATTCAAATGAACATATACAATCTTTGATATGCCTCCCATAATATAAAATACAGAAGAAGTTAGTGTATTGTTCCTTTTTGTATCTATCATCTTTATAGTTTCTTTTGCCTTAGTCCAGAAATTTGCCTTTAAATATTTGCCTTCTAATATATACTGTGTGACTTCCTATTGCATTGCACACTTTTAAGTTGACATAACTTTGGTGAAACTAATGGTGTTGTTGCCTCTAGAAAAGGCATTTTAACATCTTAGCATTATTACTTCAAAATTTTGTCCAGCTTGAACTGTGCATGGTTAGAATGTGAAGGAATAAGAGACTATCAAAATAAAACAAAGATAGATGTGGTAGGAGCCACTTCCCACATTTTGCATTCTAATACTTAAATTGGTGGCTTTTCTCCAATTGAAATGAGCACAGTCACAATTAGTCTTTATTAGCTAGAGAAACAACAAATGGTGAATCATAGCTTCATATCCTAGAGCGTTTGTTGTATAATACCTATTGAATTGCACTTGCATGCTGCATACCTGTAGTATTTATTATGCCAAAAGCTGATTACCCAATTTCTTCTAAAGTCTTTGAAAGCACTGTGCCAGGCATTCCTGAAGTTTGCAAGCATATTGTTTTTGACAGTCAGGAGAGTTTGAAATTTCTGTATTAATTACTCTGTTTACATTAAAATGAGCTTTACATCATTTGTGTATTGCTATTTTTGAATTTTGGAAATCACAGAGTAATTGCAGCAATTGCTTAAGCTGCATGTCGTATCTAATTTAATTTAATAAGATGCAGCTACATCATTTTCCACATCTCGTAAAACTAGATGTATGAGGCAGTGAAGTCATAATGAAGTGTTGTAATATATATAACACACAGAGTTCTAAAAACACTATTCATTTACTTAATGATTATTCTTCATATAGCTAAGAAACTGGTATATTTGTCTTCATATATGTTGTGCAAAGCATATGAAATATTGCTACTTCTTATTTTCTTACTTTATTTGAAGAAATGCATGTTACCTTTTTCTTCCACACAAGGCATAGCTCTACCAGTTTCAGTTCAGTAATATTAGCTATAGTCTGTGGTAACACATTTTAGTAAGCCAAGAGGGATGGCCATTTATCAGACTTGACAAGTGGTGGCTGAATAATAACATTCCTGTAATGCAGACGCTTTCCTGAATATATAAGTGGTTTGAACATTATAGCTCACCAAATTTTAATTGATTTGAGGTTCACTGATTCAATGACCTCTAAGTAAGTGCCAGAACACACTGGGGATTTATTTTCTTTAGTTGTCTATCTAGATGGATTTACAGACAAGTATTTGCTCCCTTAATGTTCTATAGGAATACCAGAAATATACATCCTGCTCGAATATGTAAAATCATTCTCTGCACTGGAGACACACAATCTATACATCCACGAATACTGGATTTAGCTCTGTGTGTACAGGAAGTGTAAATACTGATTAAGAAGGGAAGTACTTGAACAACAAAATATAATGTCCCTCAAGGACTGACTGGTTTCACAGCTAGAGAGTTGCAGAATAAGGATGAGATTATAGACTGGCACATGGTTAAGCTAATTCACAGGTTCACAGGTTATTCTGAGTTGGAAGGGACCCACATGGATCATCTAGTCCAACTCCCAGGCAAACCCCCACCCAGGGATCAAAGCCACAAGCGTGGAACCATGGGCACCACGCTCCATACATCCAAGCCTCCCACCATCTAGACCATTTCACTGAGCTCCTCATCGAGTCCTCTCTTAAACACCTCCAGGGATGGCGACTCCACCACCTCCCTGGGCAGACCATTCCACTGAGGGATCACTCTCTCTGTGAAAAACCTCTTTCCTAAAATTTAGTCTAAACCTCCCCTGGAGTAGCTTGAGGCCATGTCCAGTTGTTCTGGTGCTGGCAACCTGAGAGAAGAGATTCGCACCCACCCAACTGCAACCTCCCTTCAGGTAGTTGTAAATGGCAATGAGGTCACCTCTGAGCCTCCTCTTCTCCAGGCTCAACAACCCCAGTTCTGGTAGCCGCTCCCCATAGGGCTTGTTCTCCAGTCCTTTCACCATCCTCGTTGCCCTTCTCTGGACCGTCTCAAGCAGCTCAACATCCTTCTTAAACTGGGGACACCAGAACTGGGCACAGTACTCAAGATGTGGTCTAACCAGTGCCGAGTACAGGGGAAGAACAACCTCCCTGGACCAACTGACCACACTGTTCCTGATGCAGGCCAGGATGCCATTGGCCTTCTTAGCCACCTGGACACACTGCTGGCTCATATTGAGTTTTCTGTCAATCATTACTCCTAAATCCCTCTCCATTTCACCACTCTCCAGCCCCTCATTGCCCAGTCTATAGTGATTCATGGGGTTGTTATGCCCAAAGTGAAGAACTTGGCACTTAGATTTGATAAATCTCATACTATTGGAGTCTGCCAATTTCTCTAGCCTGTCAAGGTCCCTCTGAAGGGCCCTCCTACCCTCAGGGAGTTCAACATTTGCCCCCATCTTGGTATCATCTGCAAACTCGCTAATGGTGGACTCAATTCCCTTCTCCATATCGTCAGTAAAGATGTTGAGCAGTGCTGGGCCTAACACTGACCGTAGTGGGACTCCACTAGTGACTGGCTGCCAGCTGGATGTGGCACCATTCACCCCCACTCTCTGAGCTCATCCATCTATCTAATTATTGCCACAGTTTCACTGGCAGCGTGAGCAATGTTTTCATTTTCCTTCCACTTAATTTCCTCATAGCCCTAATTCAAGTGTTTTGAAAAGGGTCACGGCAATCTGCAGCTATCTCCTTTAGTTCTTGAACAAAGAAGTTCCATTTCTGGTTCTTTTTCTTAAAAACGTTCTGATTTTCCTGCACAAAAATCTCCAAATATTCTATTTTTCCAAATTCTTGGTTGTCTCATTTTGACTGCAAGATGTAGACATTCCTACCTTTTTCTTAACTTCAAGGAGAAATGGGAATAAAAACTGTTCAGTGCTTTGTGACCTAATAGGAAGCATTGTAGTGAAAAATACTTCATGGAGATCAAAAATATGAGCAAAAAACACATTTTGTTTTCCGTTTCAGAGCAATCAGTCAAAAATGCTGTGCTTTCTTTAACATCAGTGAAGGATGAAAAAATCATACAGAATAAATTGTCTGTTTTTTTCTTCGGTAAAATTTCTATCATTTTCTTGTGTACTATACCTTAGGACTGGAAAAGGCATTTTATGCAATATTTTCTGTTTAGACTGCGATAGTCTATAAAGCTTTATCTGGAGGTTTTTAGAACTTGTTTCCACCATGGAACACCTCAAAGCCAATAACAATTGCCAACTGGGCAATAAGCGAGGGAACTAAAGATTGCCATTTCTTTTTTCTAGACCGTCAGAAGACTTTCATTACTTGTTTTTTTACAAAAGACGGCCTAGGACCAGATCGAAATGTGGATAAATAATTTTACTTTTGCTTTGCATCCTTATAGAAGAGATGATGCAATAGTTTTAGAAATTGTTAGAAGAAATAGATTCAAATAGGACATGATAATGGGGGCAAATGTTGAACTGCCAGAGGGCAGAAGGGCCCTTCAGAGGGACCTTGATAGGCCAAAGAAATGGGTAGATTCTAATAATAGGAGATTTAACAAGTCCGAATGCCGGGTCCTTCACTTTGGACATAACAATCGCATGTAATTTTAGTGGGATTTTGATTTTTTCTTTTGACAGCAACAAAGTGCTCCGTGTGCTGACTTAACATTGTGTACTAAAATTCACACAGGACTGGATTAGTTAAATAGTGAACTTCATGATACAATAAATCATAATTAAAATGTATTTGATATTTACCTACCATTAGAGAAAGAACCAGGACAGGCAATTTTAGAATTCCACGTCATTCAGCAAGGGGCTTGGATGTGATTTGATCTCTGTAATGTGGAGCTGGCTCACAACTGGAAGGTCAGATAGTATAATTATTAATATGGAGTTTGTTGTTGCTAAGTTGACAGTAAACTCAACATGAGCCAGCAGTGTGCCCAGGCAGCTAAAAGGCCTGGATCAAGAATGGAGTGGCTAGTAGATCAAGAGAGGTTATCCTTCCACTGTACTTGGCACTGGTTAGACAACATCTCGAGTATTGTATCCAGTTCTGGGCCCCACAGTTCAAGAAAGATGTCGAGGTGCTGGAATGAGTTCATAGAAAGTCAACTAGGATGGTGAAGGGGCTGGACGATAAACCCTATGAGGAGAGACCGAAGGAGGTAGGTCTGTTTAGCCTAGAAAAGAGGAAGCTCGGGATGACTTTATCACTGTCTGTAACTACCTGAAAGGAGGTTGTAGTCAGGCAGGGGTCGGTTTTTCTCCTTGGTCTCTGGAGACAAGACAAGAGGTCATAGTCTTAACTTCAGCAGGGAAAGTTTAGACTTGATATTAGGAAAAGTTTTTTTACTGAAGGAGTGATCCGGATGTGGAATGGGTTGCCCACAGAGGTGGTTGACTCGCCAACCCTGGAGGTGTTTAAGGGTAGGCTAGATGAAGTGTTGAGTGATAAGATCTAGATGTAGATGCTAGATTAGTTGGACTATATGTTGGACTAGATGATCTTTGAGGTCCTTTCCAGTCTTATCTATACTATGATTACTGTGAAATTCCTATACACTGTGGTTTTCACATTTTTATACACAAAATATACCAAAGGGAAGAAGAAATATATGATTGAACAAAAGCTTTCTTTACTACAGCTAAAGGATTTTGCTGATTTTCCAATTGTCAGTATGGTGTATAAATGAAGTGAAAAAGTTTGATTATATAAATAAATATATTTTTTAATGATTTGTTTCCAGTTCTCTGTTTTTAAGCTATCTGATCTAGCCCAACCCTAAAAACCACCCATTTAAGGTAGGTAAATAAATTATGTTCAAAAATAGTGAGATCCAGTGATGTAAACATGAATATTTTATGACTCAGTTTAAGGAAGAAAAAAATTTCTAGTAAACAATATTATCTCTATATGTTGCATAGACACTAAAGACCAATGGGAGAAGTTTCTAATAAATACTTCTTTGTCTTTATGCTCACTTCTTTCTCTAGACTGTAAAGTGGCATGGAGGCTAGCTGTGGTATGAAATTATTTCACATCTATGGTTTATGATATTCCATACCGTGTTTTAACTTATGCGGGACAGTTGCCACAATAACACAGGTCTGTGTCGGTAATTGTCTTCAGCATATGGTTTTTTACTTAGCCATGATTTTTTTTATTTTAAATATTGTTAATATATTAACTTGTAGGTATTCTATTTCACTTTAAACCTGTATATATAGAGAGAGGTTTATATATATGTGTGTATATATATACTGTTGTGGTATACACACTATATATGTAATACAGTGAATCCCCGCTGCATTGCAACCTCTCCATTATGACCCCGCGCATATGCAATGTGAATTTATTGCAGTTTTGATTCCACCATTTGCGAAATTCGGTGGCTCGCGCATGAGTAGTGCCTCTGCTCCACTGAGGGGCGGTGCCAGAGCTCAGCTCGTGACGGCCAGGAGTCAAGCTGTCCCCTGTTACTCTAAGTGCAGCTGGGAAACTGACCCCCCCCCGCGGGCACGCGTTACTGTTTCCATGGCTACCGGCGGGGAAGGGCAGTGCCCCAGGAAAGTGGGGCTGGCCTGGCCGCAGTAGCCAGCGGAACATACTCACTCTGCAGGCCACCGAGCCAGAAGGGACCCAGAGAATCATCCAGCCCTACATCCCCCAGCTAGACCATGTCACTAAGCTCCTCATCGAGTCTTCTCTTAAACAACTCCAGGGATGGCGACTCCACCACCACCCTGGGCAGCCCATTCCAATGAGCAATCACTCTCTCTGTGAAAAACCGCTTCCTAACATTAAGTTTAAACCTCCCCTGGCATAGCTTGAGGCCGTGCCCTCTCATTCTGGTGTCGTCAGCCTGACAGAAGAGGTCCACACCCACCTGGCGGCAACCTCCCTGCAGGTAGTTGTAAACAGCAATGAGGTCACCCCTGAGCCTCCTCTTCTCCAGACTGAACAACCCCAGTTCCTGTAGTCGCTCCCCATAGGGCATGCCCTCCAGTCCCTTCACCATCCTTGTCGCCCTTCTCTGGACCCTCTCAAGCAGCTCAACATCCTTCTTAAAATGGGGAGACCAGAACTGGACACAGTACTTGAGGTGTGGTCTGACCAGCGCCGTGTACGATGACACCAAATTCAGTTCTTCCAAAAGGGATGCTATCTTGCTATATTATTCACGCTGATTTAATGAGCTCCAGCACTGGTTTTCATTCCAAAACTTGAGTTCAGATTTTGTTTCATCTGTGAAAACTGGTAATGATTGTAACAAATAAAGTTGTAAATAAATTTTATACTACAGCTTTTCTTTTTGGTGATAACAATATCAAATATGGCACTAAGAGAAATGTTCAGTCAGGTATTAGTAGTCTGGATGAAAACTCCAAAATCAGCTCCTTTTTTTGCCTGACCTCTCAGAAGTTTATAGGTTTCTCATAGCTTTTTTTACCAGCGTTCTAGGTATCAAAATGTTATGAACTGTGGGAAAAAAAAAACCAAGAGAGACATTAGTCTGCTGTCTGAAAATGTATCTGGAAGGCTATGATTTCTTTTCATTCAAATTACAACTACTAAAAAAGTATTTTGACTTACTCCTAGGGAATAAAGAAAAAAAATAATCACAAAAACCCAGAATGAACTACACTCTTACGAAAATAAAATTTGCTGAAGTTTTATGTTCACAAGTTATTCTGAGTTGGAAGGGACCCACATGGATCATCTAGTCCAACTCCCAGGCGAATGCTCACCCAGGGATCAAACCCACAAGTGTGGAACCATGGGCACCACGCTCCATACATCCAAGCCTCTCATATTNGTTGTTATGCCCAAAGTGAAGAACTTGGCACTTAGATTTGATAAATCTCATACTATTGGAGTCTGCCAATTTCTCTAGCCTGTCAAGGTCCCTCTGAAGGGCCCTCCTACCCTCAGGGAGTTCAACATTTACCCCCATCTTGGTATCATCTGCAAACTTGCTAATGGTGGACTCGATTCCCTTGTCCATATCATCAATAAATATATTAAACAGTGCTGGGACCAGCACTGATCCCTGTGGGACTCCACTAGTGACTGGCCGCCAGCTGGATGTGGCATGGTTCACGAACACTCTCTGGGCTCATCCATCCAAACAATTCCTAACCCAACATAAAATGCCGCTATCCAGTCCACGCTCCAAGAGTTCCTCCTGAAGCTTACCATGGGAAACTGTGTCAAAGGCTTTGCTAAGATCCAAATACGCAATAACAACGGCCTTTCTATTTTCAACCAGGTGTGTCACCAGTTCATAAAAGGAGATCAAGTTGGTCAGGCAGGACCTACCTCTCCTAAATCCTTGCTGATCGTGTCTAATGTTGTGGTTATTTTGTGGGTGCTGCGTAATAGCACAGACGGTTATCTGTTCCATGACTTTACCCAGGACTGAGGTCAGGCTGACTGGTCTATAATTACTCATGTGATGGTAACTCCCAGCATTTCTTCCTACATAATTGAATCTTTTTCCCTTGGTGAATGATACATCATATGGGATTCAAAAGGAAAAGCTGCTATGTCTCTTCTCTCACTGTACTGTGAAAATTCCTCAGGAATTCGATGCAGATTTTTACACTCACTTCCTGCTCTTCCTCTAATGTGCCCTCATATTAGGACAAGTTAATCCTTACTGCACAATGTTTTGATTCATCACTTAATTCTAAAACCCTGTTGAGGATGTCTTTATTAATTTTCAGATCTGATAAGCACAGTCTGAACTTTTCTGTGTAACTCCTCTGCCACAGTAACTTTTAGAGGTCCGGCTGTTACTTTCCATAACACTTTTAGAAGATTTTTCACTGAAAAACTGGCTGAGTTGCAGTGTTGTCAAATATTAGGATTTTTTTTAAGAATGGGTGAGTTTTGCGCTTGACGGTTTTAGCTCTGTCTTGAGTTCTTCAGATGCTGTTCAGTTTGCTGAGAAACCCTTTTTTGAATTGCTGTTTGGAGAGTAGATTCCACAGAACTAAGCATGATATGGTAAAAGTTGTGCTGCTTGTGTAACAAACTCCAACTGCTTGATAACACAGGCAGAAAAGCTCTGCATTTGACTTACTTGCACACAGAGTTAATGTGGTGTCCTGAAAAAATAATCACTGATAAAAAACTTCTTTGATTAGATAATTGTGTCTCCTCATGGAGCCAGATTTATTCTGCATTGTGTAGTAGTGAAAAGAGGAAGACCTTGGGGAAGTTGGCAAAGTTCCCCTCAAAGCTACCTTATTTCCATCTACAGCCTGATTTCCTGGTACAAATCATTAATCTTCCCTGTAGCAAATAGAAGCTGGAGTAGCCCCTTCAATTCTTCTTATGGAATGAATTATGACATCCACAACATAGATATAATTTCTATTGGTACCACCCTGAGCTTGATGTTAGCATCAGTCTTGCATTTTATCTTGGACAGAATAATTTTTAGGTTTTAATTAGCTAGTGAGATTTGATGGACTTTCCATTAGAAATAAGTGACAGTCTCTGTATGAGTCAAATAAGTTCTCTGAAGCATTTGCAAAGTAGAGAAGGCTTGCACAATCTGGGGAGTTTCCTGAAGTTAGCTTGTGTTAGGTCTAAGATTGTGCTAGGTCTAACTCTCTGTTAAGCAAATAACATGCTAATTTATCTGGCTTAAATCCAGTAATCTTATTTGTCCTTCTCTATTTTTAAATGAAACGACCAGGTATTCTAAACGTCAAATCCCTGATTTTAAAAATGATAGTTACAGCGTAAGGATTTAGCATCCTATTTAGAAAAAAGGGAAATAACAGAGACAAATAGAAGAAGCAGTTGCAAACATCTATAATAGATTAATAAAAAATTCAAGAAGTGATTAAGGAAAACCTGTTTAGGCAATAGTCTGGAAAGAGTCAAAAGTTCATTTTCAGCATTAGAATTGAAGTAGATCCCAGATCTGGTGTGAAACAGTTCCAATTATGATAGTCCTATTAGGCAGTAGTCTCACTAATTCTATTTTAGCTGAATATAACATTGAATGTCAGCATTCTCTGCTAAGATGACAGCTTGACTTCGGGTGGGTAGACACTATGTGTTTCTACCACAATTTTTTTCTCAATGTTCAGTTACATTCCCAGACAGACATATTTGAAAAGCAAAGAATAAAATATAATAATTTTTTACTTTGGCTTTAGGTTTGTTTTTATACTCTCAAAATCCTGGAAAGATGCATAACCTTTCAAAAATAAGTACCAGTTGAGAGAAGACATTTTCTTTTAATCTCCTTGTGTGAGCGATCTTTTTTGGTTTTAGGTATAAGCCCTATGAGGAGCGACAGTGGGAGCTGGGGTTACTCCACCTGGAGAAGGTGAGGCTCAGAGGTGACCTCATTCCTGTTATACAACTACCTGAACGGAGGTTGCAGTTCGGTGGGTGTAAATATCTTTTCTCAGGCTGCCAGCACCAGAACAAGAGGACATAGCCTAAAGCTACGCCAGGGGAGGTTTAGACTCAATGTTAAGAAGAGCTTTTTCACAGAGAGAGTGATCTCTCATTGGAATGGTCTGCCTAGGAAGGTGGTGGAGTCACCATCCCTGGAGGTGTTTAAGAAAAGACTGGATGAGGACCTCATTGACATGGTCTAGATAATGTGATGATGGGGTAGGGAATTAGGTTATATATATACAGTCGCCTCTCTTGCACTTTGCGCCCCCCATATTGCGGCTTCAGATCTTAGCAGCATGATTTTTTAGTGATGTAGGAGACTCGTTCCACAACTGCGCATGCGGCAGTGGTGGTGGCGGCCCCAGCCCTGGCCCCTACCCCAGCCCGGGCGGCGGAACAGGTGGTGATGGTGGCTCGGGCTGCAGTGGCAACAGCACGGGTGGTGGTGCGGGTGATGGCGGTGCGGGTGGCGGCGGTAGCTGCGGTGGGGCCATGGGTGGTTGTGGCGGCACGGCCACCATTCAACGCAGAAGTCAGGCTGTGCGGGTCCAAATTAAGACCACGGGTGCGCTATATAGGAGACCCGACTGTATTAAAAAGCAAAAAGAATGATGATGACATGACCCTGAGATTAGCTCAGACAGAGAAAACATGGTGTTCATGTCACCACCGTTGCAGATTCAATCCCTTAGGAGCTGTATTTGGTGATCCTCGTGGTTCCCTTCCAACTCAGAATATTCTGTGATTTGTGTAGAAGTATGAGATTAATGGACAGCTGGGCAAGGTCACACATGGACGTGAAAGGTCACTATTTTCACAAGTTAGCAGATCAGAAGAGCTAGAATTATAATCACAGAGGAACAGCAGTAAAAACTTTACTGTCTTATTTCCCCTTTATATAAACTGATCAGAGGATCAGTCTTATTCTAATCTGTTTTAAGGATCAATAAAGACAGTGAAAGTGTAGTTCTTAGCTTGTCAATTTGACAATTTTCAGTGGTAGATGTACATGAAAAATTGAACTATAACTGCTATAAAACATCTGTATTAATTAACAGTAGTTTCAATAGACTAGTACAAGGTTGGTTCTCTGGTGAGCACCTATGTACATTGATTAATCTTGGGTGCTTGTTGGCATGGATTTCTTAATACATTAATTTATATTATTATTTCTATTCATATAACTTTTTATTTTATTGTTTTCTTTTTCATATTCTCATTATCTTGTTGGAGAAGAGCTGATACCTTTTTAAAAGTGTGCTGAAGGAAGCAATAACAAGAAATATAATTTCTTGCAGATACTATCTTTTTGTTGTGTTTTCATTGTTTATCTAGAAAGACGAGAAAAAATGACATTATTATGCAAACCTATTGGAGCTGACAAGTATATACCATTTAATACAGCAATTGGAGGTGCAAGACAAGCAGTTCCAAAGTAGGAGGCATATCTAATGCAGCATCATTTCAGAATTAGATCAGAAGTTTCTATGCTTGTCTTTCTAGGAGATATTGGACAAACCACTTAAACCTGCTTCATTCTGTAAGTTAAAAATAGTTAATATGTTATCAAAACAATACTTTTACACTTTACTGACTATTGAGAGAGCTATATAATTACTTAAAAAAAAAAAAAATTCAGATTAAAGTCTTCACTCCACCCTCTTCCCTGACCCTCTCCCCTGCCCCCCATCAAGTTTAGGAAGAGAATCATTCTCTCTCAAAAAAAATTGGTTAGTGATCGTTCTTTTTTAACATGCCTTAAAGAAGTCAGATTTTCATGAAAGCTTGCTCCTTATATTAACTTAATTTGTATAAATTTAGCACATGTTCCTTACTCAACAAGGGTGCCTTGATCTAAAGTCTGGTTATGAAAAACAAAGCTATTTGTCTTCTACGCTTCTGTTTTTCACACACTCTAAGGTTGCCCTCTTTTCACTCTTGCCTATTGAAGGATGGGTGAACTGACCATGCGCAGACTAGACCTCTAGGATGACATACAAAATTTTGGAGGCTGAAATAGTTAACAGACAGTTAAACTTCAGTTAACACATAAGCTATAAAAAGAATGATATCTGGCCTGAAGGTAGATGTTGCTATTGGAAGACAGCGGGGAAAACATATCCATGTTTCAGTGTGGTTCTTCCATCTAAATTACAGTGCTTGATGTGGTCTTTGATCTCCCCCATTAGTTCTATTGTGTATAATGGCCTTCTCTTTATTACACTCAACAATAAGGTAATTCGCCAATGGCAGCAAGATGAATGTTATGAGTTCCATTCCTAGCAGTGTACTCAGATGACTAAAAGTGGATATAGACTTCACAGCTTCTGACAAGGAAGTCTGCATTGTCATTGCCAGTCATTATGCAGAAGGCTGCTTTCACTTTGACTGTCTTTTGTTGCTTAGTGATAACTGGCAAAAAATAATGAAAATATTTTACAGTAATAGTTGCAAAGGAAGATAACACAGTGACCCTGAAAATGCCAGGCAGTGGAAGGACTTAAGAAAATTTATTTTTCAAAGGCGAGAATGCTACCTTACCAGCTTATATGCCAGGCATGAAAGAATGAAAAACTTTTTCTTTTTGAAGCCTTATTAACAGCTTAGTTGTCCCCCTCTCACAGAGGCATCGTGTTTGTCTGTGAAAAAGCTACCTTTACAGGTAGTTAACTGCAAGGCTGGAGAGGGAGAGAAATCTGTTTCAGTCTCCCAGCTATCAAGGTCTCTCGGACAAAAAGAGAAATCCTTAAATTAGCCTATCTCCTTGCCCTCTCATGATCAAGCTCCTCTCATTCTCCCTACAATAGTTTACATTCTTGGTCTTATTTTTTCATGAGTGGGAATTATGAAAAGTTGCTGTTCTTGTAGGAAGCAGTGTAACTTGAGAAATGAGAGCAGCTCTGAGAAAGTCTATATGCAAGATGTAGCCTGTTCAAGATCTAGTTGCATCATAAATCAGGTTCATGCTGGATATATTGAAAACAGTGAAATAGACTTTTAGTGTATCTGGGACATTGGAAAAGAGAAAAAAATTCTAAAATTAAAAAAAAAATTCGTCTTAGGTAAAATCTTGACTTTATTCAGTAGTTTGGAATTTACTAAAAGTTTACTTGGAATTTTTCCCAAATGAAAACAAGAGGCAAGAATCTCACCTAATACAAACTGTCATGGCTCATCTGAAGTCAAACAATACTATGTTGGAAGCAGCTGAGTAACTGACTGCTGCTTTCAGAATGCAGGCTGGGCTTTATTTTGCCACTTCACATATTTTTTTTTTTTTTTTTTTTTTTTTTTTTTTTTTATTTTTTTTTTAATCTGTGCAGACCTAGAATGGAACTAGAATGCCTGACTCATTTATTACCAAAAGTATTTTGTGGTCGAAGGGTAGAAAAGGATGCAATTTTCTGTGCAGATAACAGAAGTACTGCAGAGTGGAATGTTGTGTATCTATTAATCACATCTAAGGAAGGAGACAGGGAAGAGGTTCACTTCTGTGACAGCCTAACCATAAACGCTATCCCGAACATGATTTTATTTCTTCACTATTTTGGACTCAAAACACTGGGGCTAAGATTTATTATGTCATTGTCGTCTCTGTCTTTCCTCTGTCTCATCTGTATTCTTTAGAGAGCCTATAAACTTGGGTTGTCAGCAAGCTAAACCTGTCAGATTTTCACTTCCCCCTCCTGCGTCTGCTACTGTGCTGCCCGAGAAACAACCATACACACTGCACCCTCACTATGACTCTGATGATCACATCTCATTCATCACTGTGACTCCAAACTCAGCTCAACACGTTAGGAAAAAGGTCAGAGATATGAAAGGAAATGAGAAATAAACAACAACCCAGCGGAAACGGTTGAGCTACAGGAGACGTGGGAGGTAAGATCGGAGCCAATTTCTCTGCCAGCAGCTGTACTGGGCATAAAGTACGTACTTGCTATACAAGTTCTAAGTGTTTTAAGCTGGAGGGTTGCGTAGGGGTTTTCTGCAACTCCTGGTTTATTCCCCAGCATAGAAGCACAGTCAAAGGATAGAAAACCTTAGTTAAAGATGGAAATGTTACAAAACTTTTTATAACTGGAGTAAAGATGACAGATTGGTTGCTGTGTTACCAGAAACCTTATAGCTTGCAAGATTTGGACTTGAGAGTTAAACAAACATATATTCAGTGATGAAAGGATGAGACCTGTGCTGATGTTCTGAGCCAACTTTAAGAAGCTTTTGATTTGGGATGAGGAGAATTTTGTATGCAGGAAAAACAAATTATTTCATATGAAGCAGTAATATTCCTTTCAGAGGGATCTGCTTCTTCCTATGTGTTGTACTGTCAATGTAGTTATAATTTACTTTACAATTACTCTGGCATACTGAGGTTTCTTCTTCATTCTCACTAATATTTTAGTCATTTGTCATTGAGCAGGTTTTTTTCTTGATCAAGAATTACACTTCTTGGCTTTATGCTATTTCTTTTTCAATTTCTTGGTATTTTTCATCATAAATAGAAATAACTGTTAACTCCTTCCTTATTTGCATTTTGAGAATCTATATTTAAAATATTTATGTGATATCATGCCAGTAATTATTTTCTCTCATCATAAAAAGGGGAAAGGAAACTGCTGAGCCTAAAAAGCAGTTAGATTGCTTGTATAAAACTGTTCAGAAGAGTTTGACACAAGGAAATTAGTTTGTGTAAGCATAATGTTTTTTCGTAAAAATACTAGTAAGAGTAAAAAAGGATGTATCACCTTTAGAAGGAGGGGAAGGCAACTAGGACTTTGTTTAGGGATGTTGTTAAGTCATGCAGAAAAAAAAAATTAGAGATGCAAAAGCTCAGTTTGAGCTTCAATTGGCTACTAATATACAGGATAATAAAAATGGCTTTTGCAGGTACATTAATGGCAAAAAAAGGGACAAGGGCAATCTCCAATCTCTCCTGGATAAGGAGGGCAACATCATCACTGGGGATGAGGAAAAGGCAGAGATACTTAATTATTTTTTTGCCTCTGTCTTTAATAGTAAAGACAGCTGCTTACATAAAGAAAGGTCTCTTCAAAGGGTCTCTTGATATAGTCAACACAGATGAGGAATGGTTTAACCCCTCTTTAATACAGGAGGAAGATGTAAGGGACATACTAGTACATCTAGACCCGCATGAGTCTGTGGGACCTGATGGGCTACATCCTAGAGTGTTGAGAGAGCTGGCAGATGAGCTCGCTAAGCCTCTCTCAATCATCTATCAGAGGTCTTGGCTTA